>JAOTOM010001643.1:0-75217 GCA_034440615.1 Ashinkailepas kermadecensis | reverse complement strand
AATCGATCATGCTTCGCACCAGACTGACGACACAGAGCAGGTAATTCGGCTGGCTCAGGCATCTACTTGCACGTGTACAGCATTGACCGCTTTGTCGCTTCGGTAACTGCGCCGTAGATTGAGCTGTGAAACATTGTGATTGTGTGAGACAAACGACTTGTGCATTTTTTGCAAATCACCTTCGGTTAGATTTGTCCTCCTTCCTTCCTTTTTCCAAAGCATGGTTACCCCATGCATATGGGCGCTGCGATCCCAATCAGTCAACATTCTCAAAATATCAGGCATATCAAGTAACGCAATATGGCGATAGCAAAAGGTGCCGCGCAAAATACACAGTACCAATTTGACTGCAACGAATACGGTCGTAATAAATTGTTTTTGCAACGTGAAAGCCACGGATCAAAATATTCGAAACGGAAGTAACCAGACCCATAGTTGTAGGCCCTGGTCTATTTTCATGGTCGTGTACCTCTGTATGGATATCTGAAACCTGCTGCATTATTTCTGTAATTTGGAATTGCCAAGTTTGCAGTAACTGTCCATTCATAACACGCTATCAACATAGACACAGAAATGTTGATCATGTCGAATCTACCATAAGAATGGTATGACCTTTTCACGGCACACTGCACATTCACTTTGAATGGTCATGGAGAAGTTCACTAGGAAGGGGCAGGTGGGAGCCAAGTATATACATACCAATGCAACTAACCCGGTGTCATTAATTAAGGTTCATGTCAACTTCAATCAACGTATCAGTATTGGGCTCGGGCTATTTTCCAGTTGTTGCTTCCTACCAACTCACTCTGTCACTGCAACAATTTGTCCCAAAATCAGAGAAGCACAGTGATTAGCTCCTGATTAGGCATATATCGGGGCCTTCGTATCGAAACACCACATGCAGATTATGTACCTAAGATGAGCGTCGCCACGATGGGGGACGGGGAGAATGCGTCCACCCAAACTTCGTGACATTCGACGGTAAACTTATGGTGTTGCATGGACTAAGGCGACCTAGAAACCTTTCGTCCCCGTACTCAAAATATGTGCCGACGCCAATGGTACATACCTACCATCTGTCTATCACTTGCAATATTGCCTTGCTGTTGTTCTACAAAGTTTATTTGGAAACGTAAGAAGTGTTTTTCCTGCACCACAAGTACCTCAGAAAAGCTACCATAAAGCACGAACTGTATTTAAAAAAAATGCTGTATGATCATTTCCAAAGAAGAAATGTCGTCATGAAGAAAAAATGTGCTGAGAAGTATTTGAGTCCTTAATTATAATATTCATTCATCCCATATGTTGTGGGTTATGCCAAATGCCAGACCTCTAATAAATGTTCATCTTAAGCGTTAAAAACAAGACAAACTATGACGCAAGTGTGGCAATATTACACCCAGTACCTTCCGATGACGTCCACCAAACTAGCGGTATTCGGTGTGATATTCGCTGAGGTATCCTAGAAAGATGAACTACACATCACTAGCTGAGATTAAGCAATTAGTACACAGGTAGCCTCGACGTGGTGGTGACCATCAGTGTGATACAAGTTAAGACGGGCGTTAATAAACCGCTGATATATTCAACGTCAAGAGTCAAATGTGATCCCGGTCGGTCTACTTACATTGCCCTGAAAATTGGCACACAGATAGTCCTCGATGTACTGATCATTATGAGCATGAAAACTAAGAGAAGTGTTCATAAACTACCGGGTTATCTGGGTGAGAATTTCGTCATACGTTCCCTGTGTGCATTCAAGAAAATGCGAGGATCAACCTGCAAGCTAAGTTGGATTGATACGATTTTTAAACGTGCACCACAATGAAGGACGGTATACGGGAAGAACCTGACATCGCAATCATCATGAACGCTAATAGTCAGCCTGATTTCTCTGAGTAACTGAGCTATTCGAGGTCAAAAGTCAACCGTCACCAAGGCCTCATCTCTCAGATTTCTTGGGAATTGGTATACCGGTGTTCTTTGACATGGTCGAACATCTATCATCATGTACCGATAAAACTAAGAAGGGTGTTCATAAACAGCTGTGTTATCTGACGTTAAAAGTCAAAGGTCACCGAGGTTGGACTACTCAGATTTGCCTATAAATTACCACACTGGTAGACGTCAGCACACCGGTGGCCCTCGACGTGCTCAGCATCATAAGCACAACAGATAAGAGGAGCGTTCATAAGCGGCTGAGTTATTCGAGGTCAAAGATCACCGTGAGCTGAGTAGTCCAGCCTCAGTGGCCCATGACATTTGACCTGGAATAGCTTGGCTGTTGAATGGTACTCAATATGACCATGGTGACGGATTCTACCGGTATGCCGGTTTTCATGGTGATACATGGAATAATCGAATATCAATCTAGCTCGACGTGCAGAGTTGTGTCCGTGTTTAAAGAAATTAATATTCTAATACACACAGAGAACATAAGGCGAACTTTTCAACCTAACACCTCACTTGTTTATGGGTGCCCCGCTTAGTTTGTATGAACATGATGATGAACATTCCGAGGACGACCTCTATGCCATTTGCCAGGCACATCTGAGTGGAGCGACCTGGGCAACACTTGACATTTGACGTCAAATAACTCAGCTGCATATGGACGCCCCTCTTAGAGTTGTCGCTCACGATTAACAGCATGTCCCGGACTATCTGTGCACCGATTCGGGAGGAAATACGACTACTCCGACTTCGGTGACCATTGACCTTTGGCCTCCAATAGCTCAGTTGTTTGTGAAATACGACTCATTTATGGTGCTGGCGATGATTGGGATGTCGGTGTTCACCGATCGGCATGCCAGTGTTCGTGATGAAATACACATATGAATCGAATATGAATCTAACTTGACATGCAGATTGATATGGCTATTTCTTATTATATTTCATGTGCATCGGGAACGTTTGACAGACTGCCAAAACTTAGCTGTTTATAAACGCCAATCATATAATTTATGCTGAGGATGATCAGCATATAGAGGACCACCTATGTGTCAATTTTTAAGGACATTTCAGTAGCTTGCTACCAATATCACTAGATATGCTACCACCGAGCATGAGCTTGGAACAAATGTATGCGGGCATAACGCATTCTTGTGATACTTGTTTCTACGGTAAACATCTTTGGATACGCCAATAGTAACAGCGGAATATTTTCTAGTTTCTTGGGGAGGGGTAAGGAAATGCTGGATGTCTCAGCCAACGAATTTCATGAATTAACACCCCTGGTGCTTCCGATAAAATATTCAGCAGCACTGCACACTGCTGACCAGGCATAACGTGATGAGTGTCGCTGGCTAGGGAAGACCAAAACACGACTGAATGCACCTCGTAACGGCAGCGTATGGTACAAATATCAGCTTGTTTTTATGACCATTCAATATTCACTACACGGTCTTGGTCTTTCGATCTTCCCCTGAACTCACCGACTCTGATATATATTACGAGGAAAGCCGAATAACTAGAGTCTTACCTGAAATATGCCAGAGACAATCAGCTTCCGAGATCCATTTTAGAGAGATGCATAGCTTTCCAAGAACATACAGTTATATTGCTGACGAAGCACGCACATGCTACTTCATTTTCTAGTAGTTGCGCTACTTCCATGTCTAGCATGTGCGTTTTCCACATAGCATTTTATATGCAAGAGCGTCGCTATCACTGGATTTCCTGGGATCCGAACCCCACCTGGAATAGGAGACAGCCACAGCCGTATTCCTCTGACATAAGAAACGTTCCTGTGCCCCTGGGACCTGAGGTTGGGCCTCATCTGGAAGCTGAAGTCGACGACTGCCCTGTTCATGTGGAGCTACATATTTTAGCGCTTCATACAGTACTGACCGTTGAATCTGTTGAACAGGGTAGTATTTACAGCGATGAATGTCAGCACCACTCGTGGTGTTTTGCCGTGAATTCCTCTGTACTAAGGTGCACGTGGAACAAAATAGGATCATTTTTCATGTACCTAAGAACTTTTCAAAGAATGGTGTGGAGGTACAGATCACTATTGAGTAGAAAATGACAATGACCAACCGGAACACAAATTGTTGAGCAGAATAAGAATGGTCAGGATGAGGGGGGGGGGGAGATAAATCCGAAAATGAAGTTGTACCCATTAGCTGAGCAACAATCACAATTCATCTATGAATTTATGTCATTCTTGCTTAGGCACTCGACATTTTTCTGTTTCGGTATGGTAGCCTTCCTCGAATGGAAGAGCCCATCGTGTCGCTCAACTTCATTTTTTGTCGCAAGAACGCAAGCGCAATGCATGGCATAAAGGAGAGACGAGTAGTGACGCATCTAAAATGTTAATTCATGTGAGTTAGGATAACCGATTTTGGACGAAGGTAACCGATTTTTCAAACCAACTCCCTGAGTAGGTTTGAATGTTGCATATTTTGAAATATGTATGTGCAGGTAGACAAGAGGCGAGTGCCAGTGAGCTAGGTGGCGCTTGACGGTGTAATTTAGGTGTACAGAAGTTTGGTTGACATTGATGGATCAATTCTTTAGAGGGATGTAAGTAACATGAAAACGTACTTTTAGGCCCTACCGTCAGGTATGTAGATTCATTTCGCTGAAGATCAAATCATTTGTACAAGTGAACAGTTATCCATATTGCTTGCGGTAGAAGAAAAAGAAAACCGTTAAATCGTCCTATAGTCACCTCCATTAGATATGAATTGTTTCCTACTTCTTGGGCAAGTATAAAAACAATGCAATTTCCGTGGACTGAAAGTGAAGTGACTGAAATATGAGGTTCTTCGGGGGAGGGAAGGGTAGACTTGCCGGATGCCCCTGAGAACCGGCATTTTGAATTAAAAACTTCGCCCTGCCAGCCGCCATTCATCCAGCGAAGATCCGCGAAGATTCGATCAAGCTGCGAAATCTAACAATTCGTCAAATGTTGTTTGTTAAGCGGCTTTAGCGATTGGGAGCGGATTTCGATTTCCGCAGGATGTATCTACATGAAATGGACGAAGAGCCAACCTGTCAACCTGCTCGTGCCTGTGATTTGGAAACATCGACTTCACTTTAGCTGCTGGACGCTGCACAAGAGACGCTTGACCTCTTGTGCGTGTGACAACAGCTATTGTGCTGTCGTCTACCGGCGGCGGATGGAACTACAGCTGGATCGAACTCCCATCCAGGCTGCGACGAGCCTGGCCCGGTGACGTTGGTTCGTCTGCCTACCGCCAGGTGGCACGTGCTCTCGGGTCGGCAGGCACAAGAGGCGGGACTTGGACGGATCAGTTCAAGCCCACCCACTGTGCGCGGAGTACAGATCGGCTCACAGGTACAGAGCGAGCATAAAGTATACGCCTCAAACAATACATACACAGTGTGTGTTGTAATGGTAGGACACCGCACCATTATTCACAGCAATCACTTCAGGAAATGTGGCCATGAACAAACCCTCACATAAACAACGTCTTAAGGAATCATAGCTGGGCGGGAAAGAGCAGAGGCGACGCGGAGATGCGAAAGCATGTACCTACCGACTCATAACTTTTTTTTAAAAAATAAAGGATGTGCAGCCTGAAGATCCGAGAGTCTCCGTTACATGCTGGAGCATAGGCGTAGGAACGGGAAGGCCAGTGGAGCCGTAGCCCCATCACCTTTTGAGGCGGGGTAGGAGGAGCCAGCAATGGAGGCGGTGGAGTGGGAGGAGTCTACACTTCTACAGGATACAATTTTCGCTTAGCATGCTTATCAGCTATTTAATACGTTTATGGCTAGCAGTGCTGAAGATCTCTCAGGAAGCCGGGAGGTGTGTGTGGGGATGGGAGGGGCGATCAAGTCCTTATTTTCGAGACACATTTTCAGGTTGAATAGGGGAAATGACAAATTAACATTAGCAAGGTACCAAACTAGGGGGTCAAGACCCCCCCCCCCACCCCACCCGACCCACCTGGGTCACCAACCATGGTGGCAAGTTACTCTCCCCTGGAGAGTCTCTAGTAGGTAATCTATCTCAATGCCTACTGGATTAAATTACTTCATATTGTGAAGGAATACTTTTGTTCTGATCGTGGACATGCAAAAATTGAACAAATGGGAACAAATTGAAGGTTTTAAATTACCTAGAAATGCCAATTTACACACACCTTGACAAATGCGGAACGAACCAAAACTTTTTGCAACGTGCGCTATGTATGCTTCCGGCGATAAAAGTACATATCCTGGATGATTTTTGCACTGTTCTTCATCAACGAGCCGTTAGACTTTGAGCTGAATTGAGTTAACTTAGCTTAGTTAATTACATGCAGGGGGATGCAATGTGCCAGGATGCATAATTGTATCATGCACACATCTCGTTCTGTATCCACTACATCCATATAGGAATAGAAGAGTCCTTTTCGCAAGAAAAAAAACGGAAGCAGAGCCTGTGAACATGAACATTCCTCTTACAGGCGGGCGGCCTAATGCTATGAACATGCCTCTTATGGACGGGTGGCCTACTCGACCTACCTGAAAGAACGATTTTCCCCAAGTAACGATTTTTGTGTTGTTGAATTAGAACCGGTTTCAGGGCCTTAGATACATTATTCCATGGAGACATAAATTTCGAAATTTCCGAATTTGTTCCTATCTAAAATGATGTGAAAACTCATCTCTTGAGAGAAAAAATGCCGAAATCTGGGCAATTTAAAGTACTGAGGTAGTATGGGCATTGGTTATAATTCATGGATTCGAACTTCGTAGGCAGCCTGGGCCTCTCTATTTTATACGCCCCATACGCTTATGTGTGGGGGTGGAATGGGGTGGTTGAAAGGAGAGGACGTTTCTGCCCAATCTTCGATGGGGCAGGAGACGATCTCCTCTTCCCAACTTTCGACGGATGACAATATTTATGACGGACTTGATATTATTCTCTCTTATTTGTTAAAAATGTATTGAAAGCGTTTTCGGCTGGATCTGAACCAAGCCATGCGGCACAGTCTGGAAAACATGATGTGTTCCTTATGGATGCGTTCAGACCCAGCTCACAGAGTTGCTGTCAGCAAACGTTGAATGAGCCAATAGCCAATGCAAGGAAAGATGGCTGCCCCATGAACCTTACCGCCGCCTATCGGCCAGAGCTTGCTGAGAGCATAACCGTCAATTGGGTTCGAACGCGCGGTGTATTTTCTATGGGTGAATTTTCCGGTCCAGTAAATGATGTCCACAACAACGTTTATGTTAAAATATTTTAAAGAGAACCCAAATTAATTGCATTGATCTAGAATACCATTTAACAACAAAAATAGCAACGCGTAATTCGCATTCCGATTTGCTAGACAAACATGCAAGTTCCTTTCCTGAATGAAGTCGCATTTTCGGCAAGGGCACATTTCGCTTCAACCTCGGGGCTACCTTTAGTGGCAGTGACGCCTTTGGCGAAAGGTACGGCTTTGATGGCATGGTGTTTTTGGTGGCAGTGGCACCTCTGGTGACATGGACAGCTTTAGTGATAGGAACGTCATGGTGGCATGGGCTCCTCACGGCGACAGGGTGACGTGTCATGGTGACAGGGCACCTGATCTGGGGGCAAAGTTCTCATCTGGTGACAGAAGCGCCTTTCTGACAGAAGCGGTTTTTTGTTGCAAAACTGAGGAATTTGATTACGAAATGCAGGGATGTTTCCGGTTACACTAGCGACTTTGGTGGGAGGCAAGCGTGCCTATAGAGTTGGTAGGGCAGCGATTCTACCACCTTTCGAACATATTAACATCAGCCCCATGGTATTGTGCCACTCTCTCTCTCTCTCTCTCTCTCCTCTCTCTCTCTCTCTCTCTCTCTCTCTCTCTCTCTCTCTCTCTCTCTCTCTCTCTCTCTCTCTCTCTCTCTCTCTCTCTCTCTCTCTCTCTCTCTCTCTCTCTCTCTCTCTCTCTTCTCTCTCTCTCTTTTTTTTTTTTTTTTTTTTTTTTTTTTCTTTCTCTCTCTCTCTCTGTCTCTCTTCTCTCTCTCTTTCAACGTAATGGCATGAAAAGGACCCCGGCCCTACGAACTTCAACATCATTCCAACACGTATGGTGACAGGGTGTACACTTCAAAATCATTCCGACACGTATGATGACAGGGTGTACACTTCAAAATCATTCCGACACGTATGGTGACAGGGTGTACGCTGTGAAGGTTCACAAGATCCATGTCAAATGATTCCTGGCGCAAAATCGCGGTTGCGACAGCTGCTACCGATACCAGCTTCTGCTTAGTTCATTGATCGCATGGTTTGTTTCGGACTTGTTTCATTCTTGCTCCATGATTTCCATACGCATACGGCTTGTTCGCTAAGTGACGAGTTAACTGGCTAGAATCCTAAGTAGGCGGGGCACTGAGGGCCCCGAGGAAATATTCCACACTCCTCCGGATGAAAATTCCTGGATCGACCGCTGCTGGACGCTAGTCATCACTGAGTGAACGAGTATGAAACCTACATTGATACTAGCCGCCCGTTAGCTCACTTCTGCACCAGCTAGCCAAATACTGGCGATAAATTATTCAATTCTGATGCAGGGTATGCGCATAACAAATTTAGCACACAGTGAGATAAGGAAGTCATTGAAAACCGTAAATAGAATTTAAAGTGACCATGTCACGAGAAATTTCTGTCAGAGATTTAATTCATGGCGGTCGGTATGTTGTTGAGAATGTTTGTCGAGTTGTCGAGAAATGTTTGCCTGTGTTTGTGTGTCTATGTGTCTGTCCGTATGTGCCTCTTCGACGCATGCTGTGCCAAAACGGCTGGGCGGAATTCACTCAAATTTTCACACGTGATGCGCTGCTTCAGCGGACAGATTTTGGCGTGGTTTTGTATTGCGCGGATCACGTTGGAACGTGCCACGTGCTGTCAACTGGGGTCATGTCAACATCAGTTAGCTAGGTACACATCATATGCCACAAGTCGCACGAACATGAAGCTTTGCTGAAACACGCGCCTGATAGGGAACTGCGTGCTTTTGTGGTCGGCGGACCGGTGTGCTGTACCGTGCGACCGTCAGGCGTGTGCATCTGTTTTCAGTTGGATATCTCCGACCTGAGAGCGGCGCGTACAAGAGCTATCACATTTGGCGAACGGGTGGCCCGTCACCGGGGCTATCCTGTCATGTGCAATTTGTAGCGGTGGGCGAAGCGTAGCGCGTGCCATGTGCTCAAGTTTCGCGCGACACCCCCACTCCTGCTTAACATGGAGCTGGGGCTCTTTCCGACGAAAAACGCGACGGCCACATATTGGCGACCGGCTCGGCTCACATCCCAGGGAACGAAGGATGTGTGACACCACGTGAAAGCCCACGGCATTGGCTATCATTTGGGAACATTTTCGGTGCGATCGGGCTAATGTGCTGCACGTGAGCGACACCGGTGTGATGTGAGAATGGGTCGCGTCGAAATTCTCTGTCGTCAATTGGTTTACCGTGTGAAACGGGAATTTGTACGTCCAAATATGACCAATTTTAGTGTGCCGAATCCGCCCGGTTGCAACCGATGTAGCTTGCGAACTAATGGACCGACGAACACGAAACCGACACCACGGTGCAGTCACGATAATCTGCAAGCCCGGAAGGGCAAACATTTTCCTTGCCGCACGTGGCATGTGCACCGGGCGGAGGGGTGTAAAGAACAGGCGGCCGTTTTCACCGTTTTTCACGATTGGGTCAGGTGCTGGAAAACGGCTAAAAGTGGCAATACACCGTTACCTACACTACCCGGTTCCATGTGCCGGCTAAAGTTATCCCATTGACCATTGGCAAGTGGCGTGGCCAGTGGTGAGCCATCGCGACGGAAGTGACAAGTGGCGTGACCCTTAAAACAGGCTCCACTTCGCACCTCATCAACGTCCCTGTCAGACCCCATTTTGGATGAAAATTGATAGGCACGCAGAGTCCCGACGTTTGTGATTCCTACGATACCTTTATACTTTTCCCATCGAAAATAGGTTTCCTACAATCAAGGCTGCTCTGAAACATTACCAAACACCATTTTCCGCCTTCTCAGTCGGCTCATTACATTGGTGGATGGCCAGGTTTGCTGTAGCCAACTTCACCAGCTGAAAATGTCCTATGCGCACATGCTGCCACGCAAGCCAAGCTACCGTGGGAGGGATTTTATAGGTGAATATAACTTACGGTGTATGCAGGGAAATGCAGCTGTGTTATAAGGGGTATGGAAGTGAAGTTGGAAAAGGGCTCGATAGGTCAGATCAAATGAGGTCTGCTTAGGTCAGGTCAGGTCCGGTCAGGCCTTGTTAGGTTACGTTGGGTTAGGTTAGGCTAGGCTAGGTCAAGCTAGGTTAGTGTAGATTAGCCAATTTTGGGTTAGCTCAGTTCCAACCCGATTGGGAGCATAGTGGTCTGGGTCGATTTTGAACACACCAGCATTCTAGGGTATTATAAATAGGTTCACCACGGTGCAGCATTAACCAGGCTCACTTGCACTGGTGCCATCTGGCGACAATAATTTATTAGGTGCACCCCAGTGCAGCATTCAACAGGCGCGCTTGTACCAGTGTCATCTAGCGATTATAATGTTAATAGGTGCTCTCCGGTGCAGCATTCACCAGGCGCACATGCACCGGTGCCATCTGGCGACAATAGTTAACTTGGTGCACCCCGGTGCAGCATTCAACAGGCGCGCTTGTATCAGTGCCATCTAGCGATTATCATATTAATAGCTGCTCTCCGGTGCAACATCCAACAGGTGCACGTGTATGAGTGCCATCTAGCTTTTATAATGTAAACAATTGCACCCCGGTACAGCATTAAAAAGGCGCACTTGTACCAGTACCATCTAGCGATTATTAAAAATCGCAGATATGGTTTAGAGTTACTAAGTCACGAGAATTCTCTATCGGAGATTTAACACATGGCGGACGGTTTTCAAAGTTCCCTAAAGTTTGATTCCCACGATACCTTTAGATGTTCCCCATCGAAAATACGTTTTCCACCAACAAGGCTGTACTGAAACATTACCAAAGATCATTGTCAGCATACTCAGCCGGCTCCAAAGGCATCGAATGATCGTCGGATTGGCTGGAGCCGACTTCATCGGTTGGAAATTATACAGTCGCATGTGCGGCCACGCCAGTCAAGCAGCCGTGATAATGATTTGCAAGGTGAATGTAGCTTACGCTGCATACCTGGAATTGCATTTGCATTGCAGGGAATATAGAAAAGAAGCAAGGAAAGGGCAAGGTAGATCAGATCAAATGAGGTCTGCTTAAGTCAGGTCAGGTGATGTTAAGTTAGGTTTGGTTAGGTTAGGTTAGGTTAGGTTAGGTTGGGTTAAGTTGGGTTAGGTTAGGTTAGTGCAGATTAGTTAATTTCGTGCTACCTCGGTTCAGGTCAGCTCAGGGAGGGCATATCCTGCATGGTCTATACGTAAGCTATGCATTGAGGAATCTGGACGATTTTGAACACACCAACATTGTGTGGGGTTGGGTAAGTCATTCGGTGTCGAACCGACTAAAACCACTGGATTCTTTGTCAACTGGTGAATGTTTGCGTGGGTGTCCACTGCAGGTGTTGGAGGGACCGACTCCCTGCGGAGTGGACAGGGTTGGAGGGACCGACTCCCTGCGAAGTGGACAGGGTTGGACGGACCGACTCCCTGTGAAGTGGACAGGGTTGGACGGACCGACTCCCTGCGAAGTGGACAGGGTTGGACGGACCGACTCCCTGCGAAGTGGACAGGGTTGGACGGACCGACTCCCTGCCGAGTGGACAGGGTTGGAGGGACCGACTCCCTACGGAGTGGACAGGGTTGGAGGGACCGACTCCCTGCGAAGTGGACAGGGTTGGACGGACCGACTCCCTACGGAGTGGACAGGGTTGGAGGGACCGACTCCCTGCGAAGTGGACAGGGTTGGAGGGGCCGGCTCCTGCGGAGACAGGGTTGGACGGACCGACTCCCTGCCGAGTGGACAGGGTTGGAGGGACCGACTCCCTGCGAAGTGGACAGGGTTGGAGGGGCCGGCTCCCTGCGGAGTGGACAGGGACCGTCGCCCGCTGTTGGATGGAAATGGGGGTGGCGAGGAAGTGGATTATGCAATGAATGTATTTCGAATCGAAAATGGTGCCCAGGAAATGTTAATTGTTTGTGCTTAAAATAGGAAACGTAATTTGGCATATTAGTTGGCGTGGGGAAGTTCGATTGGAGATTTATTTTCATTTTCATGCATGCTTTGTGAAGAACTACCATTTAATATGCGATAGGTGACAAATTCATTGATTTGCAATTACATAGCTAAGTAACTCATTCTGTGCCCATCCTGTCCTTGTCAGTTTAGCTATGGTTCATTCTGTGCCCATCCTGTCCTTGTTGTCAGTTTAGCTATGGTTCATTCTGTGCCCATCCTGTCCTTGTCAGTTTAGCTATGGTTCATTATGTGCCCATCCTGTCCTTGTTGTCAGTTTAGCTATGGTTCATCAGACTTCGGCTGATGAAGATCAATTCGATGGTTTGGAACATGACATGCCTAAGATGCTAAAATACCAATAAGATGGTTTATTTTTTTATATTTTATTCTTACGCAATATTCATTGGGATTGAAGACATTCAGATGGCAATTCTCAGACATGATGCTTTTAAGCGTCATGTTCATTGTGGACAACCGAACTTACTCACTCCTCATTTTGTGTTTGCTACTGTCCTGAGGGACGTCGTTACACGACCTCACAACGTGCTAGGGCAATTGTAATCGAACTATTGTCCAAAGATTGTCGACTGAAACCGGTCCTCCATGGCAAGGACATGCGACGCACAGGCAAACCATTCCTCGCAACGAAAGCAAACCATAACTTTCGAAGTGTGGCCCCCGAGATGTGGATTGGGGGCAAACGCTAACTACACCACGTCTATGTCAAGCCAACAGCACGTCCCATCTAAACGTCATGTCGATGATTCGCATACATCATAAATGCTTCGTAACTGATTTGGTGTGAATAGTTGCATCAACATATCAAGATTGCCTATTCATCTTTGGTTTCGTATCACTTTACCACATGGGATCTCATACCGTGCTAGAATCAAGGATTTTGGTTCCTGGTTGGACTCCACGTCATATATAAACCATGGATCCTGGATCCCGGTTGGATCCCGATGCATAATTGGCACATGAATCATATATACCGCTTCGATTCCAGGATCAAGGATGGTAGACCCATTATAGGATCAAGATACATGTTTGCAGCCGGTTATCACAGTCCAAGGTAACTAATTTCCCAAGTATATAGCGTACCAAAACACCAAAAAACGGTTATTGTCAGACGGTTTCGACAAAATAATGCTCCGACACTACGAACTTGGATTTATACAATTATGCATTGTAAAATAACTAAGGATCAATTTCTGAGTTATGTGTTCCTGGATCACAGATACTAAAAAATGTTCATGTATTTTGGATTTCTGGATCCAAGATCCAGAAATTCGGATTCAAGATACATGTTGGCACATGTTCCGAAAATCTGAAATCCAGGCACATGTTGAATCACGACAAATCTTTGTTTTTTTTTTTTTTTTTTTTTTTTTTTTTTTTTTTTTTTTTTTTTTTTTTTTTTTTTTTACAAAAAATTTTTTATTATTATTTTTTTTTTTTTTTTTTGGCTGTGGTTTTTTTCCCGCTTCACCCCCCCCCCCGCCCCCCCCCCCCTCCCCGGGTTTTTTTTTTTTTTTTTTTTTTTTTTATATATATATAAAAAATTTTTTTTTTTTTTTTTTTTTTTTTTTTTTTTTTATTTATTTTTTTTTTTTTTTTTAATATATAAAATCCAATTTGTTTTTATTTTATATTTTATTTTCCCACCTCCCCTATCTTTTTTTTTTTTCTTTCCCCCGTGTCAAAAAAACACCAGGGGGATCATCTGCATATAACAGTCACGCATGAACATACTTCTCTACAATTAAAATATCCTCTGTTCTTACGCTTAAGGCAGGTGCTTGTTGAACTTGCACCTAGTGCTTCGACATTGTACTCGCGTATGCTCGATGACAGTCTATTAAAACATCAAATGATCTGTATGCTAATCTTCGCTGACAACGATCAGATACTGGGCATGCTTCGTTGTTTTGTTTGGCGCGTGTTACGCTGAATTCCAGATTGTCGACAGGCAGATTGACGCGGTATTTCCAGATTGTTGTGGCAGTTCGCTTTATTCACCTGCTGCCCTGATGCCTTTAACAAATACAGCGAGTGATGCTCAGCGAGTCCACGAGCCGACAACAACTCCAGTTCGTCTATGACGTCGCTTACGTGGTCTCAGCCGGCGTCGTCCCGAAGTGTCGCGCGCAGCGAAGTTGATAAGTTGTTGTCTGCAGACATACATTGAGCTGACGAGTACCGTTGTGATACCGTTATGCAGGGTCGGATATGTGATAACATTACTCATTTCACAATTGCTGGGAGGAGCTCACGAGGGATACAGTGTCGGCCATGCCTTAGTCCTATGGGCACACTGGTGAATCTTGACACGAGCTTGTTGACCTGTTGCGTTCCCAATATTACACCTACAAGTTGCGATCCCATATTACACCCAGATCTTTTATCCGCCCGCTTTCCTTTGTGGTGAAGCCACCCCAGATGCTCAGTGCGACTTTCGGTAACCCACACACCTTTGGTCGAGTTCCTAGTACAATTAATTGTGTTTTCCCCGCAATTAATTTCGTTTGGTTTTGACTAAACCAGTCGTGCAGTGTCTTTATAGTAGCCTCAATACGTTGAATGAGATTCTTAATGTGGCGTCTTTTACCGCTGACAACGAGCTGAGTGTCATCAGCGTACTGCGTGATTTCAATGCCGTTGTCAACATACAGGCTGAGATCGTTGAAAATATGCTATAACGTGTGGACCAAGTGATGTTCCCTGATAAACTCCAATTGGATTTGGAGCTATGTCTGACAAGTACTCGTCACTTCGAGGGGCACAGCGGTCCACATTTGTTTCCACTTCGCCGTGTGCTAAACAGCACCTGCTGGACATGTCCCGATAGGTGACTGCGGAACAAAGTGCTGTCTCCTCTGTAAAGTTCAAATTCCCTTATTTTTTCCTTGTTAATAACATCAAAGCATTTACTATTGTTCATCAGCACTAGAAGAGACATTTTACCTCAGTCCATGGCCTGCAGTATGTTGGATTGTTTATTTGGATGTATTATTTTGATTATTTATTATATTAAACATATTGCTAGAATTTAAATAATGGTATAACTGCTGATGAACGGTATGTTGCATATTTTTGGCAAGACCATGCACAAGCGGAACAGGTATGCAATTAGCAGGATCTGAAACAGAGCCAGATGCTTATATCCAGGCTGTACGATTGCATTTTCCAGGAGGCGGGAACAATGCCGGTGACTAAGCTAGTGTTAATCATACAAAGTATGACGTGTAAAATTGAGTGGAAATTATCTTTCTTGGAGAAAGCGCATTGAGAGATCGTCGGAGCCACACTCACCGCTCAGGTTCGTACTGGCTATCGTACGCCTCAGTTCTTTCGAGCTCACCGGCCAGACCGAAAAGCGGCAGGCTCCGACCCGCGGCAGCCGCACTTGCAGCCCAGAAGTGGTGGCGGCTCTTGCAGCCCAGAAGTGGTGGCGGATTTTGCAGCCCAGAAGCGGTGGCGGCTCTAGCAGCCCATAAGTGGTGGCGGCTCTAGCAGCCCAGAAGCAGTGGCGGCTCTTGCAGCCCAGAAGTGGTGGCGGCTCTTGCAGCCCAGAAGCGGTGGCGGCTCTAGCCGCCATGGTCGCCGCAGTTCTAAGACCAATCTCCGCGAAGTACCTCTCGTCGTGTTGGGCCCAACATCAGGTTGGTTTGCCAGACAAGATTTGCTCCCCTAAATAATAGTCTACACGCACCTGTACATAGCACCGGGCCCAGCCCGGGCCATCTGTCGCCCGATGCTCTCACCAGTGCCACACACTATATAGCCGAGCGGGCACGGCGGTTAAACTCTGTGTACCATCCGTGATCACCTCTGATATGAGGAGCGCCGATCGGCCAGAAGCCTTGTCTCGCTGATGATTGGCCGTGAGTCGTGATTGCGCATCCTCACATCGTCTGTACAGCACAAAGGGGACCAGTACACGGGTCACGAACTGATGAAAGTAATCACTCTGGTGACTCACATCGTCTGTACAGCACACAGGGGACCAGTACACGGGTCACGAACTGATGAAAGTAATCACTCTGGTGACTCACATCGTCTGTACAGCACACAGGGGACCAGTACACGCTAGCCAGTGTACTTCCCAGATCATTCATATCGATGCTCTTCCAGCTTCGGGTATGTGAATTAATGGGAGCGGGACGATACCCCTGGACACGAAATATCTCACGAGTGGATGGTGCGGGCTAAATTGCACATTCGCGCTCCTGCAAGAATATAAGCATTTGTTGAGTTCGTTATCATGATATAAAAATTCCGCCGGACAGTCGATAAGCTGGCTTGTCGATACATTGACTCAAGGAATGCCTACTCAACGCCGCCATAAGGTGGGCTCCGGCTAAAGAACCCTCATTCACACGCAAGACATAGTCCATGTCCCCTGATAAGACTAGCCGGCCCTGGTGTCTTGTCAGGAAGTGTTGTAGCTCGTGTTCTAGCCGGTCAAGGTAAGCGGTCAGCTGGTTGCCGGCTGGCCTCAGAAGGGGGTCAGTAGACAGAGCAGGGCAGGATGCCACGATCTCGTCCCACACTGATTCTTGCCCAGATGGACTTTAGCCTAGTGGTTGGGTTGTCGGTTTTGATCTTGGGGAACGCCTTTATCTCAAAGCTTTTGCGGATGAGAAGCGCGACCCCACCGTAACCTGGGCAACCAGGCCGGTAAGCCGTCCATCAGGCCGGTCGCCCCTCACCAGCTGATGGCCGGACAAGCTTACCAGTCGGTTCGGCACCCCAGGCGTCAGCCATGTCTCTGAAAGCGTCACCATTGCTCCCGTGTACCATCAGCTGCTCCTGTGTTTGACATTTCATGACAAAAGAAAGTAATCTTCGGTAGAAGAGACTGTACATTTAAAGACATAATGGAAATATCTCCCGTGTGTCTCGTGCTGGCTCTCCATGTCTTCCCGACCCTGCACCCCCGGGCGTGAGCCCCTACCCCGCGCCTGCCGCCGTGGGTCACCCTCCGCTAATTGGTTGTTAGCCGGTCAGCGGGCTGATCCCGGTCACCATGCGCGGCGCGAGGGAGGGCGGCCGGCGGCAACAACCGTTTGAATCCAGTGGTCCAGGAACTGGGTGGACGATAGAACAACACTCAGGCCGGCTCAATTCAACAACACTGAGGCTGTCTCCATTCGCCAACCGCATCGCGCACCCCCCACCCCCCTCCCTCCCAACCTCCTCAGGCCCATCCCCGGCCTTATTCCTGCCCGCAGCCCCACCCGGTGTCAAAGGAAGCCGCACGAAGGGGGGACAGCAGATGTACATGGTCAGCGGACGACTCTGGAGGGATTGACCAGGAAGGTCCAGGACATCCGTCATCAATGACAGCTGAATGAATAACAGCCCGTCGAGGTCTGGCCCCTGGCCAAATTATGTGCGAATCGTTGCCAGCTGCCCCTCAACCACGTGACCTCTGCACTGCAGTACACAGGACCGCCAGTGCGTGTGCGTGTGCGTGTGGATTGTAGCATGTAAGGGATGGCTTATTTGCAAGAATGCCTCGAGTAGGTAACGAATAGTGTAGAACATGCCCGGATGCTGACTTTCTTTATGATGCTTTCTGTACGTTCCATTCAAGTGACGTAAAATGTGACTGAATATGTGCCGACTGTTGAGTAATATTGATGCCTATCATCCAGTGTCTTAAAACCGTGTGTATGCATGCGTTGATCCATGACTTGTCTATTAACAGGATTCGCCGTCGACGATGAAAGTAATAAATACAAAATACAAATACGAGATTAGCGATAGAGCGCAGCGACTAACCGCACGCGCCAGTCTACAGTCTACAGCGACCCGAATCGAACGAAATCTTAACGCCACAGGCCATGTCGGAGTTCTGCTCGACGTCCATACCTGGTGAATGCACAGACGTGTTGTCGATTACTTGTAGTGGCTAAGATGTGCCATCTTGTTTAGAGGCCAATGATGCGTAATTAAGATAGGTAATCATAAGACTGGGATTATACTCTTGCACTGATGTACCAGCAAATCATGATAGATGCGTCAGTCACATACTTTCCTGAAAGCTTTGTAACGCTTTGAGTCTGTACTGCAATTGGTTACATAGGAGCAGATATGACTGCCACATGTGTTCTTTGATAATTGGCATATCTGTTTGCAAGGTAACTGTGATAAACCTTCCCATCAACCAGAGATGGAACTTTTCAAAATGAGTGTGTGTGTGGTGGGTGGGTGGGAGGTGGGGGCAATTTACACCGTCATCCGAATTTTTTCCGGTCTAGGCAACAACTCCATGCTAAATGCAGGCGCAACATTGTGGGGCAGGTGGACAACTGCTCCTCCAACGGTATGGAATGTTCTATTCCTCCCACCAGCGCACGGGCTCGGTTTGGCCAACTGTTGTAATTTCCTCGCCCTTTCTGCCACTGAAAACGGAAACCTATACCAATATTTTTAGTAGCAATACCGTTTCATTTAGGTGTGGAATATCACAATAATTGATACTATTTGCTATCTCTCTTTCTGCACATAATTCCGGTTTTGGCGTAAGCTCAGCTTGCGCATCTTTCCTTGAAAAATCGAGTTCATTTATATCAAACCAAAAGTTCATAAAGTTCATAAAGTTCATAAAGTGTTAAAGCTTAATAAGAGCCACATGGCCAATCTGGGTTAAGCCTATCCAGAAAAGATACTAGGCAAGTGCATAGTCCCACCCAAATCAATCCATTTTCCCAAGTTCCAACTATATATCCCAGCTTATCTAGCACCGTTCACCTGATATTGCACAACACACTCCTCAACAATTCCAAACTCCTCCAATCATGCCCATTGTGCTGCCATAGCCAATCTCATCAGCATCACATACTCGAAGGTCGGTGCTGAATCCACTGCTAGGTACACCCACTGCTTGTATAATACTCAATTTATCAGCATGATCTAAAACACAAGGGTCCTTGCAACAATAACACAGAGACCAGCATAAAGGGGCCTGCACAGTACACACCTACTAAAAATACATGTACCGAACAGCCGCCACACTGGCCAAGCACATCTAGACGTCTGCCAGAACAATGAAATACCACTCGTTCAGCCCGAGAAACCTGACGAGTGTTGCGGTTTACAAAACCTCGGGTTGCACATCATATACGATGATGAACAGCTATCAAATTGGAAATAGGTGAAGCAGCTCGTGAGAGAGAACGTATTCCGAACTGTAGGGTATGATTTCACAAAGCTAAAATGTTTCAAGCGCGTTCAGTTGGCCGATGTTCGATTACGCACCTCTGAATTCAGACCGTTTTAGCCCTGCGGATCCTTTGTGGAGTGGCAAGCAACTGAACTAAGGCGGCGATCCGTCTGGGTGCCGGATCTCCCGAGCGCCGCTGCCCGACCACCCGTTCGCCGCACACACCCGCCCCCGTATTTTCTGAGTTTTCTTTCTAAACACTGTTCGAGTTGATATCCCCCTCCATTTATGACATCTGTCAGGATAAAATCGAGCGTATGTTTTGAAAATCAATACTTCAAGAACATCGAGAGGAGCATTTTGTTTTATAAATCCCAATTTTACAAAACCCTTTGGTTAAAAATAGTTGCATATTTTTTACTACTGATAATTAAATAGTACCATGTATCTGTTTTCATCAGGACCTTCGTTCACCGCTGAATCGGTCGCTGAATAGTATTCAACTTTACGGACCACTTCTCCATAAAGAAAGCCTGAATGGGGCTGGAAAAGACATCAACATGTGTATTGGTATTGGTGTTGTATACCCAATGGTATTGATGATATCCAATCATAATTGCACCATACCACATTCTTAGTTCAAGTGTGTATAAAACATAAAGACATAAAGACATAAAAGATCAGTGAAACCATGAGCCACAAGGGCCCTTCTTGGTTGCACTTTTGGACACTGAACCACTTGCCCACCAAATCTGTATATCAGCCCTCCCTGGAATACAGAAAAAGAAGCCCCCTATTCTTATAATGATTATCTATGCCGTTTTTAAAGACGTTCAGTGTGTTGCTACTGACAATGGTTCCTGGCAGCTGGTTCCAGTGTTCGACTACCCTGTTGGTGAAGAAAGACTGTCTTAACCTTGTCCTGCTGTGATTAACTTTAATTTTGAATTGATGACCTCTAATTGCATCATTTCTGTTAAATTCAAACATTTCCCTGAGATATCCCTGTTCCTGACCATGAACATATTTAAAAACCTCGATGAGATCTCCTCTCAGCCTTCTATATCTAAGTGAAAACATATTCAATTTCTTCAATCTTTCCTCATATGCCAGGTTGCCTATACCATTAACCATTTGTGTTGCCCTCTTTTGTACTCTCTCTAAAAGCCAACAATCTTTCTCATAACTAGGGGCCCAAGCTTGGACACAGTATTCTAAATGTGGCCTGACATATGCACAGTAAAGCTTCCTGATGACCTCCTCACTTTTGTATGACACATTCCTCTGCATTGCCCCAAGCATTCTTAGTGCCTTCTTCCTGGCTCCTTTGGTCTGTTCTGATGCCCCAAATTTTGTGTTCAAAATAACACCTAAGTCCTTCTCCTGCTGAGTCACAGATAACACTTGGCCACCCATCAAGTATGGCACCTTCATATTCTGCCTACCTACATGCATGACTTTGCACTTATCAAAATTAAACTTCATTTGCCATTTTTCGGACCACTTCACAAACTCGTCTAAGTCGTTCTGCAGCAAAACCTGCTCATTGTGCCCTGTTATTGCCCTAAAGATCTTCAAATCATCCGCAAATTTCAAAACCTTACTACTTAGGCCACATTCAATGCTATTCACAAATATAATGAACAATAATGGCCCCAGTACCGACCCCTGAGGGACTCCACTAAGAACATTTTGCCATGATGACTTTGTACCATTTAGCATTACTCTCTGCTGTCTATCTGAAAGCCACAACTCTATCCATTTTAGGATGCTACCTGCAATGCCATGGACCTGAAGCTGCATCATTAACCGTTTATGGGGTACCTTGTCAAAGGCCTTACTAAAGTCAAGATATGCTACATCAACCTGATTTCCCTGATCAAATTGTTCTGTGGCAAAATTCAAAAAGTCCAAGGGATTTGTGAGACACGATCTCCCTTTTCTAAACCCATGTTGAGTATCTTGAATCAATCTGTTTCCTTCCAGAAAACTAACCATTCTATCCTTGATAATTGATTCGAGTACCTTGCAGACTAGGAATGTGAGGCTTACTGGCCTATAATTTTCAACTTTCCCTCTTTCTCCTTTCTTGAAAATAGGAACTACATTTGCCCTTTTCCAATCTGTTGGAATTTCATTTTGTGAAACTGATCTACAAAATATTATACTAAGTGGAATTGCCAGTTTCTTTTCAGCTTCCCGCAATACCCTAGCATAAATTCCATCAGGTCCTGCTGCCTTGTTTGGCTTTATTTTTCTGATAATATTGAAAACAACTCACTATCAATGAAATCAATATCGTGTATCTGATCACCTGTCACTGAACTGTGGTTCACGGTTGGCAGATTTGTCACATCCTCCACTATAAACACTGATTTAAACTGCTTGCTCAGCTCCTCAACCATCTCACCATCCTCACTCAATATAGTCCCATTTACTTCCAGTGGACCAATTGTGCTTGAAACTTTACTTGGCTTGTATAAACTAAAGAACTTTTTACTGTCCCCATTACAGTTCCTAGCCAAATCCAATTATTTTGCTCGCCTTGCTGCTCTGGTTTTCTGCTTCACAGCATCTCTAGCTTTTTTTTATATGACCTTAGATTTACGATATTTGAAGCTTCCTTAAATACTCTAAATGCATCTTTCTTAGCCTTAATTGATCTCATCAAATCTGGTGTAAGCCACGCTGGCTTTCCTACCCTTCTTTTGCGCCTTTGCTTTTGGGGGACATGTCTAATCTGAATTTCCCTCAAGTAAGATTTGAATTTTTCCCACATTTCACAGGCATTTAAATACAAAAATTATTCTTCCCATTTTATGGCACTTAAAGCCTCTCTCATGCAGTCAAAGTCCGCCCTGTTAAAATTTGGAATCTTTGCCAAATTATCCTTGATTGTCCCCGCTATTTGTACCTTAAGTCGCACTATGTTATGGTCACTTCTTCCCAGAGTTTCTCCTGCAGTCAAGTCTTGAACTAAATCACTTAAATATGAGAAGACAAGGTCCAAGAATGAGCCCTGTCTAGTTGGTTCCGTTACAAACTGGTGTAAGAACAAGTCCTCTTCAAGGCATTTCCTAAACAGTTTACATGATGGGGAGCCATCACCAACATTTTCATATCCTTTTAGATTAAAGTCACCAAGAATAAGGCATTTCCTCTGAAAGTTTCTACTGATTTCCTCGCAAATCACCTTATCGAGCTCCAGTTGCTGAGAATCTGGCAAGGTTCCTGATCGATCAAAGCTCCTATCCTCAGTTTATTGCTGTTGCCTTTTCCCACAGCAACATCAAGCCAAATGGACTCCACAGACACATTTTTTACCCCATCTGCTATTTTTTTAGAACTGTATAAGCTATTCACATAGAGCATTACACCACCCCCTTTCACTGCTGGACCCCTATTGCATGAAAACATATTGTATCCCTGGATCTCATAGTCCTGTAAGTTATCCCTAAAATATCCCTCACTGACCCATGCCGCAGTGATGCAAACAAAATATGGTTCCTCCTCAGCAACATAACACTTGAACTCATCAAATTTGGATCGAATGCTCTGAGCATTAAGCATCATACACTTAACAAAAGTTTCATAACCCTCTTTGGCTTTTTCATGTTGAGTAGCTCTATCATCTCTGGATGAGCTACCACTCTGCCCCCTTGATCTACTGCTACCCCTATTTGCTGACTGTGAGGTTCTATTGCCTATGCGGTCACTATTGGCATATCCCTGAGATGGCAATGCCAATTCTTCCCTCCCCACCCCATTATCTAGATTCCCTGAAGGACATGTTCATATACTTTGCCTAATACTTGCACCCCCTTCTCGGAGAAGTGCAGGCCATCCCTCTGATAGAGGTCAGATGAGCCATAAAACATGCACCACTTGTCCACAAAGGTCAAACCTAACTCATTGCAGAGCTACCTACCCTGGCATTGGCTGCCAGTGCCCTAGAGCTCCACTCAGGGGAGACTCCAGCCCTAGGCAGAATAGCTGTCACAATAACTCTGCTATTGCTTTGCTTCAGGGTGGCTAGAAGGGTCCTGTAGTCCTGCAGCAGCTCCTCACTCCTAGCAGGACCTGTGTTGTTCACTCCTACCTGCACTATAACTGTACTAAACTGGTTTTCACTGGTGGCCTGTGCCACCACTGGGACCAGGTCTCTAACCTTGACACCAGGCCTGGTGATGCACCTCCTACCACTCCGACCTTTACAGAATGCCCTATCTAAATGCCGCACACGAGAATCTCCTACGACTAGCACTTCCTTGCTGCTATCACTATCCTGGGGGCAGTCCTCCAATGCCTGGAACCTATTGGATGTTACTACTCCTGCCTGTTGAGCTGCTTGACTAGGTTGCTTCCCACTCCTACCACCTACCACTTGCTACTCACTGCCCCCTTGCTTAGGCTCACGCCTCCAAATCCTCTACCCCCTGACTTTAAACCACTGCCCCTCCTGTGAGCTACAACTAGAAATCTTCTGTTCACTAGGAACACTTCTCTCTTCAGATCTCCCTGCCACCTCCACATGCAATGATGTTTTGACGGCATGAGAAGTGCATTTTTTACATTTCAATTAAAATATCCTGCCAATGTATCTCACAGATGATGCTCCTCACAATACATGCCATTTGTTGGCAATATCTTCTTTGAGTTGATCGTAGTTCTGGGGCCTGGGGCTGACCTGCGGAGTGAAAGCCCTCGAAGCTGCAGCGGATTGGCATTTCATCATAATTGTTAGTTGCGGCGTGAGGTAACATAATTTTACCATCCGTGGTACACAAACATCCGTTAAGCCGTATGTGGTTTCCTAATATTAAACGATGAACAATTTCATTATAATGTTTAAACCACTCGCCTATGGCTCATGGTGGAACTATAATGTTTCAGACACCATTGGTTCAATCTTTTTATCCCATGCCAGCTTATATTTTTTTTATTTTTTTTCTTTATCCCTTTTGTTGTTTGGGGGAATTAGGGGGGCCCCCAGGATTTTTCCATACCAAAAGGCCGCCGCTAAAGGGCAACCGGCTCAAAGCATTTTTTTTTTTTTTATAAAACCTATTTTTATAAACAGGTGAATTTTTTAAGTGTCATTCCAGCTTAACCGTCTAAAGTGTGTAGTTGTGGGGCATGAATGAACAGCAAATGGACTACCTCTAAATGTCATTGCACCCAGGCACTGTATAACATGAAGGTCATTGCACCTTACGATTAACACTCACCGTGCGATTAACACATACTCTTAAAACACAGTTTTGCAAAAGCAGTTTTGCGCGTTCGAATGTGAACGGTACACTCTGGCGTGGAATAACGTATATTAAACCACGAGCGAGTGGAACTTTAATTGAAACCACGAGCCGTAGGAAAGCGGTTGAAACAAAAATGTCGACTCATGGTTGGCTTGATTGGCAGAACACATACTGCTAAACCACGGTTTTGCACACGTACGCTACCCAAGAGTAATAGTAACAAAGGATAAATCAATTTTATCCCACACCAAGAAAGCAGACATACACTTTGACCAGGCGGTCGTCCCCGACTATGTGGGTACGTCATGACGCATAGTGGAACGCATATGCGCTATGACGCAGGCACCACGCGGCCGCCTGTTGTCTGAGTCCCGACCTTGCCTGGCCAGTTGCCAACTGGCAATCCAAGCCGGAGTCGTGAGGATCAAGCGCGTGAAGCGACTCGACCAGTTGTACTAGATGCACTCCAACCCCACTACCATGTTCGTGTGTTCAAAATCGATTCAAGTCATTACGCTCTCCATCGGGTTTGAACTGAGTTCACCCAAAATTGGCAAATCTACACTAACCTAACCTAGCCTAGCCTAGCCTAGCCCAGCTTAGCCTAACCTAGCCTAACCTAAACTAACCTAACTAAGCCTAACCAAACCTAAGCCGGTTCGGCGCAACCCGTTCTCCCATCACATCGGTGTCGCTCACGTACAGCACATTGACTCGATCGCACCGAAATTGTGCCCAATGGGTAGCCAACACGTGGTGGCTTTCACGTGGTGTGACACATCTATCATTCCCTGCGATGTGAGCCGAGCCGGGCGCTAATATGAAGGCGGTCGCGTTTTTCGTCGGGATAAGTCGCAGCCCCATGCTAAACAGGAGTGGAGGTATTGCTCGAATATGAGCGCATGGCACGCGCTACACTTCACCCACCCCTACAAATTGTATATTGCCGGATAGCCCATGTGACGGGCTATCAGTCCACCAAATTTGATAGCTCTAGTGTGCGGCGCTCTCGGCTTGGAGGTGCCAAACTCAAAACAGATGCACGCGCCTGGCGGTCGCATGGTACGGGGCACGCGACCGCCGACCACAAAAGCACGCAGTTCCCCATGGTTCCTATGTTCGCAATTCACAGAATGGTGTATGGGGCGCGTGTTTCCACAAAGTTTCACATTCGTGCGACCTGTGGCATATGCTGTGGCCCTGGCTAACTGATCTCGACATGACCCCAGTTGACGGCATGTGGCACGTGCCCACGTGACACGCGCAACCAGAAACCACCGCCATAGTCTGTCCCTCGTACCGGCGCATCACGTGTGAAAACTTGAGCGAAATCCGCCCGGACGTTTTGGCACAGCATGCGTCGAAGCGGCACATACACACACACAGACAAACATTTCTCGACAACTTTAGAAAACCGACCGCCATGTATTAAATCTCCGATAGAGATTTCTCGTGACATACTAGTCACTCTAAATCGCATCCACGACTTTGAATTAAATTTCCGATAGAGATTTCTCGTGACATAGTCACTCGAAATCCCATCTACGATTTTGAACTAAGAAGACGGGGAGACGATCTTTGTAGGCCAGTGAGCTAACCAGGCGGCGATGGGTGTGTGTGTGTGTGTGCTGAAGTTTCTTTGGTAATATACGTCGTTTAAATAATAATAGCATCTGCGTCGCACAACAAATAATTGCGACCATTCAGCTAATCTTGTGCTAATCAGCTAATCTTGTGCTAATCAGCTAATCTTGTGCTAATCAGCTAATCTTGTGACCATCAGCTCATCAGCTAACCCATAGCAAGCCACAGTACGACCCACACAAGCCACAGTACGTTTTTTTTTTTAGCGATTGTTGGGACTCCAGAGTGAATTTCCATCTCCTGACTGTTTTTTTCGTTGCCCTAGCTTCATTTCTCAGGTGGTCCCGATGATACTTCTGGGGCCCTCTATGACCTGTCGAGACCCTAGTGTGATTTTGAGGGGCCCGGGCACGACTTCCGGTATTATCAGGCTTAGCGTGATTTTCAGGGGCCCCGGCCAGAACTTTTGGGGTCCACGAACCCCCGGCACGACTTTTGAGCACGCAACGTGATTTTCAGGGGTCCAGGCGCGTACTTTTGAGGCCACCTGCGTGATTTTCAAGGACCATGACCCTACTTTTTGGTAGCCACAGCGCGAATTTCAATGGCCTCGGCCTGATCTTTTTTGGGCTCCCAGCATGATTTTAATGGCGGCGAACCCGTTTTTTTTTGGCCCATCATGGTTTTCAAGTACCCCGGCACAACTTTTTGGCCCCCAGCGTGATACTCAGGAGCCCAGGTGCGAACTTTTGAGGCCCCCAGCGTGATCTTCAGGGGCTCCGGTCCGACTTTTGTGGTCTCAATCGCGATGTTCAGGGGCACCGGCCCGACCTATTAAGGCTCAGTATGGTTTTTTGGGCCCTGGCGCGACTTTTCGGCGGCCCGAGCGCGAATTTTTTGGGGCCCTAGCGGTATTTTCAGGGGCCCGGTCCCACTTTTCGCAGCCCTTAGCGTCATTTTAAGTGCCCCGGAACGATTTTTGGTCCCCAACGTGATTTTTAGGTACCACGGTGCGATGTTTGTGGGCCTAGCGTCATCTTCAGTGGCACCAGCTTCATTTCAGGGGCCCCTGTGCGACATTTTCGGGCCTTCAATGTGATTTTAGGGGCCCCGGTGCGATTTTGGGGGCCCAGGGGGATTTTTAGGGGGGTCTGGGGAAATTTTTTCCGAATCAGGCGTGACTCTTGGGGTCCAACAACCTTTCAGGGGAGGGGGTGGGGGGAACTTCCTAGGAACTTGAGATAAGGGATTGTTGGGGTGAGAGTATGTACATTTATAGTACCTTTTCTAGATAGGCTTAACCCAGATGGGCCCCTGTGGCTCTTATTAAGCCTTACCACTGTATTACTTTATGACTTTAGGCACGACGTGAGGCGTACCAAAACGCCAAAATGGTGACCTTTGGGCTGAGAGAAGACCAATATGGTAGCTCTGGTTGCCATTTTTAAGAGGACTTACTGGGTTCAGTGAACGTTGTTTCTAATTATTTAGGACTGTCTACAGCTAAGATACTTTTTACAGCAGTTTTTTTTTCACGCTTGTGTTCAAGTACTGAGTTATTTGTAGAAAAGAATGTTCTTTTTTATCTGGGTGTTATCTAAAGCATTTAAAATATATTTTATTTAAAAAATTGACACCATAGCACCACGTAACTTCCGCCTTTCCCGCCCGACGTTGTCTGGGGAGGTGGAGTGCCGGGTTGAGGAGGGTTGTTTGGTTCGGTTGCGGTCGGTGAGCGGTAAGTGGGCTATGTTAGAGCTGATGTATCTGTGCTTTGTCATTTTTGTGCGCGTGGGGGTTTCGTAGCATTTCATTTCAGCCCATTTGCGTTTTTCTGTAGGTTCGGCACATTCTCGTGCTGGTGATTTTCCGGTGGTGCTGCATTTACATCAATACACGGGCACCCATCGAATCATTTTTAGTAATTATTGGAGAAATTCGCATTATGAAGGACATCCATTGCATTTTCATGTCTGGTTGTAGATGACTAATTGTGATCGTGGCCGTTATCAAAGTGCCGGCAGGAAAAAAACATGGCTGGCGTGAGCGTCGCGTTTGGCGCCAATGCTGTTCGGTCCTCGTGTTCGTGTGATTCGTGACGTCATACTTTATGCTATCAATTCAGTCGTGAAGTGTTAATACTTAATGAGAGCAGTGGATACCTATTTTGGTTGAGCTGGTAACGGAAGGATGCTGCTAGATCAGTTAGGGAATCAGTGGTTTTATTTGCCATTTTTGGAAATTATTTCCATAATTAGGAACACTATTTTCCAAAAATTGGGAATGCAAAATGGTAAATTCAAGGTAAATTGTGATTTTTGGATTAGATAAAAATGTAATAGTATGCTTTCTGACGTGATGGAGACAATGCGATCGCTCATTTTCACAGCAAATGGTACTTTTAAGTCAATGGTGGTCGATACAATTGATGTCATAGGCACAAGTAACCTAACATAGACTAAGATAATGTAGCATAATATATCAAATGTATCTGCATAATATAATCTAACCACCAGAAAACTAGAATCATTGGAAGCAAATTTTTTGGTCAGGACTTCATCAAATATATGCAATATTGTATAGGCAACTTTAGTAACAATACCTGCTGAACTTCCAGAAGATTAGTAAATATTCTTGCTAATTACACTTCCCCTCTTAGTAAATATACATACTAAACCTTCAAGGATGTGTTGGACAGCACTGCCCTTCACAATTACAGCATCACAAGGAATTTCTGGCCTTGGTTGCGTTGTGGACGAGTGTTTGGGAGTATGAATTCTCGGAAATAAATGTTGAATCAAGGTAGAAACATCAGGTTTTCAGTGGCAGAGTATTAAATAGAGTGCATGAAGTGTTGAACTTCTTTCATGTCTATGACACCAGGTATGGATAATTATGTGATTTGCTATATTTGTAGTGAAGATTTTGATTTTAGTTTAGTTTATTCCTTTGCCAACTGAGAAGTAATCATTTGTGGAGAAAATGAGTGGTCACATCGTCATTTTTATGTTAAAATGTTATGCATTCAAAAGAATCAAAATTTATCAGTTTTTTTATAAAAGGTGTTTTTGAATTTTTGGGAACAAAATTCAGAACATGTTTATGAACATGACTAAGAAGATGCAACCACTCATTTTTGGTGCTGATGCTTAATTTTCAATTTGAACAATGACGTCACATCAATACGGTTTGATGAAGTCATACATATGGCGTGCCAAATGACCATGTAGTCGGCATGTCCTTAAGCCCAAATACTCAATCAATTAATCATACATATGGCATGGTTGACATACCATGTTCAAATTGAAAAGTAAGCATCAGCACCAAAAATGAGTGGTCACATCTTCTTAGTCATGTTCATAAACATGTTCTAAATTTTCTTAAAAATAAGAAAAACACTTATCAAATAAATTACCAGTTCTCTCACCTGGTTGGCTCCCCATATACTCAAGCATCACTCACCCAGAGATGAGTACCGTGCCTGATGAGGGGAGCCCGTATCTGCAGGTACGCCAGTCCCCTAGATTAAGGAAAATATTGTTATCAGATAGTCAGGACAAGACACAGGAACTGGAAAGTGTACCTTAAGCAGAATTTGTATGCTTAGAGTAGCCACTACATTCTGCTAATATTTTGCTGTCAAGTATATTATCATGGTTAATCTATTCAATATATTCATGCAACAATGTGCAGAGATTTGAGTGCAATGCAACGTTAAATGCACCCAGGTCCGTTAAGGTTACAACATCATCAGGCAATGAGTTCCAAGTGGCACAACATCTGAGGCTAAAAAATATCTTCCTACAATCCACTGATGCACGCCTGTGAGCCAATTTCAGTGAGTGTCCACGTGTGTTCACCAAGTTAAGTTAGTTTACATTAGGTTAGATTATATTAGATTAAGCTACTTTGACCATCTCATTAAGGTATGTGAACTGTGCCATACATGACATCATCAAACCCTACTGATGTCATCGTTCCAATTGAAAAGTAAGCATCAGTGTTGAAAATGAGTGGTTGCATCTTCTTAGTCATGTTCTTATTTTTTCCCAAAAATTAAAAAAAAAAACTTGTCAAAAATTAACCGGTTTATCTTGGCCTCCAATTATGCCTGCAAAACTATGTGCTATTAATGAATCATTTATGGTAGATTGAGGCCATGGAAAAATGGATGGTCTACTGGTAATGATGAGCAGAGTGGGAAACTTACTTTCTGGGTTGGGAGTCCGAGTGCATACCAATTTCTTCCCGGAGTACATTTTCATGGACATTATTTTTTATGCATGGAATCTGTTTACCAGTAACTGACTGGAAAAACCCAAATCAGTACCTACACAATATGCATAAGCAATATTCTCATTTTGAGTCAAATCAAATGCCAAAACATACAAACAAGTGAACAATGGATGGCACCGCCCGGCAGTGACCATTAATAATCGGCACTGTTTCGTTTCTTATAACTCACAGGAGAAATGCGTTTTCATTTCACTGTTGGTCTCAGTACAAGGCTAGCCATATGAAAAACAAACAAAAATGCTTCACCCTCAGCTCAGAGCACCTACCTACGCAGCCAATTTCCCACGTGATAAGAACGCAACTCCGCTACCGCACACGCCACAGTTGGATGTGATCAAAGCAAAGGATCAGTCAAGGTCTTGTGTTTACTGTTAACTTGTGTGGACACTGTTAACCATGTGTTCAAAGTTGCTAATGGTTATGTCATACAAAATACCTTGCATTGATTGGTTCACGGACAGATTTCAGAACAGAAAACTCTAACGCAGCCAATTCTGATCCGTGGCCTCCGGGACTCCGGAGAACGTCTCTTAAAACTGTCAAAGTTTCCCACTATAGCGTGGGAGGAACGCAAGTATTCCGAGACGTGGCTCCAGAGCCGGAGAAGTGTTCTAAGTGTGCATGTGCATCCTGCAAGTTGCTGTTGGTGCGTTGTTGTCGGCAATTCCGGTGGTTGAGATTGATGGAGTGTGCGAAGATGTGGTCTGGCTGCTGACTGCTACAAAAAGTGATTAGTTTGAGTGGTCACCGTAAGTGGAATAACCAGCGGTTTTTTTTTTGGGTGTCATTCTGTTTGTTTTTATTGATATCTTTGTTCCCACATTTGTGTCGGAGTACATGTAAAGCCCATCCTATCCAGTATGAACCCTGAGTGCGAAAATGTTTTCAGAGATAAAATCTCTTAAGAAGTGCCTTAATTCCCACCCTGATGATGAGTGCCTTTTGTCACATGGTGTTTCACCTCAGACTCCATATATCTGTGATATATCTGCATATATCTGCAAAAAATCACACCACCCATCTGACCTGGTTGGGGAGGGGAGGTCCCCTGGAGTTGCCATGCTAGGTGAGGCCCTGTCCTTTTCCTAGATATGAAAATTAGCTGTTTCGTGGATATTCAGGTAAATATTTTGATCACCGTGAAATTTGATTTTTTTATGCAGGGTATTTTAACATAAGAATGACTGCAACCACTCATTTTCTCTGCAGGTGGTTACCTCTCAGTTGGTAAACAAGTGCACAATCATAATCTACACCTCAAATATAGCACATTGCATATGATTGTCCATACCTGGTGTGTCACAGATGTGATGAAGAAAGAAAAAACACTTATGCACCCAAATTAATTCAGACATCAAACCTTATGCTTCTGCCTTAATTCAACATTTATTTCCAAGAATGAATACTTGCAACCAGAGGGGGACGAGTGGTCTAGGGGTAAGATGCTCGTCTCACAATCGAAAGATTGTGGGTTCGAATCTCACCTGTCGCTACTCTTCGCCTGCGACCAATCGGCGTGAGAGATTGCCGACGCTATATGACTCAACGGTCGACGTGTCGTAAAACCAATAACCAACCAACTTGCAACCAGATGCGTCTGCAACAGTCCACCAAGGCTGGAAGTTCCTTGCGATGCGGTATTTGATTTTTCATATATTTGATGACATTGCCAAAAAATTTTTTGGACGATTCTGGCTTTCCGGTTAGGTTAGATTATATTTTATTATACGCTGGCCGTAACGATCGCACGATGGGTTCATACTACCGATCGTAACGCCAGCACTCGCAGGCTGTCCCAGAGTATGTAGAGAGCGTACATATGAACGGTCTCTACCTTCTGTTCGGCAGTGGAACATGCATGCTTTCTGTACGTACAGGCGGTGCCGGCTGGGTGGAGTGGAGGCCGATTGTGACCTCATTTGACCCTGAAGATGTTGACCTGGGGTCATGAAATTTATACTGCGAGTCAGTGTTGGATTTTCGCTTCTCAGTCTTGGACTCAGAGTGTATAATTTTTGGGCAAGCCAAAATATGGAGTGTATAACCTTGAGAAGCACCAAATAATGGAGGGTATAATATTGGGATTTGCCAACATATGGTGTATACCCTAGAAACGCTAAGTAATGGAGAGTACACATTTCCTAAAATACAGTGGATGTTTCCTGGAATGAAGAATAAAACACCGTCCAATTATTTTATGCTATGTTGCCTAACTCAAAGCCTTTTGGGCATTATTTTGCTCACAACCTGAAAAGTAAGCATTTGCATAGAACACAAGTGGTTCCATCATCTAAGTCACCTTCATAAACATGGTACTCCAAAAACCTACCAGCCCATAATTTTGCTGTGGTGCTGTTAGCAGCAGTGCCAAGAATCTTGGCAAGATTTGTCCACAGCCTAGCTGAGAAGTTTGGGTATTATTGCAGTATAAACTAACAACAAGGCAAGTTTTATACACATTTTACTGGTATTTTTATGCTTTAAGGTGGCAACAAGACAAGTTTTATACACATTTTCCTCCATGAAGCAAGCAAATGAGTTAGGTTTGGTTAGGTTAGGTTTGTTCAGTTTTTTAAGTTGGAAAATTTTTGGATTCTTTTAAGAATTGAAGTTATTTTTTTCTTCAAAAGCAGCTAATGTTAGGTCAGGTTAGGTTTGGTTAGGTTTTTAAATTTAGAAAAATTTTCCAAGAACAAAATTCTTTGCGTTTTTTTTAATACTTTTTTCTCCAAGGGAGGTTAGGTTAGGTTATGTTGCATATATTTTATTTTTTAAACATTTCTTTTTATGCCATGCTACATAACTCATAGCCCATTATTGGTGTTATTTTGCTCACAATCTGAGAAGTAAGCATTTGCACAAAAATAGTGCTCCCATCATCTTAGTCACATTGGTAAACATTGCATTTGAAGGAAAATGCCAAGATTTCATAAAACACCTTAAAACACAAATTTACATATTTTACCTCCATGAAGCATACAAAGAAGGGGTAAAGTTTGGTTAGGTTGTTAGGGTAGGCTTTGATAGGTTTTGATAAAAACGGGGAAATTTGTCAAAAAAAGTTCTTTTTTCAAAAACATTTCAGGCTATCATATGTTGGGTCTTTCCTTTTGAAATTTGAGAAACAAAATTGTTTGGAAATTTTTAGAGAAAAAAAATGCATGCATGGAAGGTTATGGGAGGTGAAGTTAGGCTATGCGCCATCTTCTTTTGTTATTGTGACCACTACTTTTTAAGCTATACTAGTAATTACCCAACTTCAAGTCCTTTTTTGGGTGTTATTTTCCCTCGCAAGTGAAAAGCATGCATTTGCAGAGGAGACGAGTGGTCAAATCATGTTCAGCACATTCATAAACATTGCATTAAAAAACAAAGTCCAAGGAATGAGAAACTACAGCACCAGATTTTCTTGTAATTCGCAACCAGACAAAAACCGAAAGAACAATGGACCCAACCTTATCTCACCTGATCGAAACGCAATGGAAGGAAATAACCAAGGGAGTAACCACCACGCAGCAGGATAATTTGGAAATTGTGGTTAATGGTATTTAGTGCGGCGGATATGGACAATTTGCATAGCCTGCGAGGAACTATGGGTGCGTTCTTTGTCTCGTTGATTCCGCGGATTCCGTGGACTGTGACGTTGCATATTTCGTGGTCAAATTTTATTTTTGCGGAGTTGTAGACTCTCTGTGTCCGAGTGGCATAAACAGTATTTGTGTCACGAATATGTGGCGCTCTGAAGCAACGTATGTCATGAAATCAAAAGACAACGAAATTTCTGGTTATCTGGTGGTCTATTTTGCCACAAAGTCTTAACATGTTTGGAGAATGTCTTGGACGGATCTGGCTAATTTTAACGCGTAAATTTTACCTGATATCTTTTATTTAGATCGGCTGCGCTTGCTTCAAAACTCAGAAATACACCTTTTCTTTTCCGTAAGCTGATGTAGAACATCCCAATCTTTCAGGAAGCATTCAAAGGCTAATTATTAATTGTCTTTCTTCGGAGTAGTTTAAAAAGCTCCCAAAAGAGTGGGAGCTGGAGAGGCATGATTCACCGCCGGCCAAGAGCCTCTAATTTTCCAATCCGTCCCGGAGAGTGGTAGTTTTCTTTACTAGCCAGGCGACGCATGCAGGCTTCCTTCATTGGAAGAGGCATTACTTCATTTTTGAATTTGGAAGTCCAGAGATGAATATTGGAAGTCCAGATCTTGTGGCAAATTTAGTTGTGCAGTGCGCTGGTGTTGGGATGTAGGTATTTGGATGATTGATGGACCGGTGGGCGGGAAGTGAGACTCAAGGCCCTTAAGTGAGAGTAGTAATTGCGGTGGTGTGGTGTCGACCCGTCGGTGGGTGTCGTCCTACGTAAGAAATTAGGCTCAATTGAATTGTTCAAATTGAATGCCTCTCATTGTCGTTGGTGTGAAAGGGTTGAACTATGATAATATTGCGATGCCTTACCTATAGATACATTGCATGGATGTAGGTAGGTTACCTAGTACGTACCTACCTACTAGGTAGGTACTTGGTGCAAATATAGGTAGGTAAGTTTTACCTAGGAACATCTGCAGCCACATCAACATGCAAGTGCATATGCACCCAGTGGCATACCTACCTAGGGTCTTCATTAATGGGTGCCCCTGTAATGGATGAAGCTTTCTGACTGTTCTTGTTTGGACAGAATTGTATGATTTTATACATTTTGAAGGCTGCTGAAAACAATCATTTTCAGCATACAAATGCTTTGGAATCAAGGGCTAGTTGCTTATTTTGGTATCGGAATACATTATTTTTTACTCCTATTGGTTTGGTGTCACTCCAGTGCACCTAAGCATGCATTCATGCACATTGATTGCACTTATGAAGTGTTTCAGGATATTGTTGGGTGCACCCATCCTATTTGACACTGAGTACAATTTTTTTTTTGCCTCCCACCTCATAAAAAACTGCCATGCCAAAGCATGACTTGCACCTACTGAGATATTCAGAAAATCATTCCTTTTATGCCTATCTAGTTGCGAGTTGTGTACTGCCTACTCCAGTTCTCTTTCTAGTTTTGGTCTTGCATTCTTCGGAGCACTTCTGGTCAGGGCATTTTTGTGAATGGAAAGTAAGCGAATCAAGGCATGAATGTTTGTTTATTCACTTGTACTAGGCAATTACACCTGCACCAGTATACACTTGATTTGCACCATTATATTTTTATATATTCACTGTTGTGGTCATATGCATAGTGATCCCAACTTTAGCTTCCATTCTGCTGGTATCCTGTCATTCTTTAACTCTAACAGGCATCTCATCTTCTGTTCTTTTCCTTGCATTCTCTTTGAATGTTTCTGCAGCCCTGGTGATCAGCTGAAATAACAAATGTACATTTTTCTCAATAATGTTGCCAAGTTGACATGCCAAGGACCCAAAATGATTACACAAGATGAAGATTATTAGAACTGGTGGATCTCATTCTCACTACTAGCCAAAGATCACCATATAGTCCATTGAGCATGCTGCTCTGTAGGCTATGTTAACAATTATCATTATTTGATAGTGGCAGCACTAGTTGGGATTTCTTGTTATGCATTAGCTCTTCATCTGGTAGTTGGCAGCCCAAGGAGTGGATATTTTTGGGAGTGTATAATTCTTTGGACAGCCAAATGTCCAAAAAATGGCCATTTTTCCAACGGTGCTGCGAGTTCACTACAGCTGTAATTCCTCCAAATTGTGTGCTGTATCTTCTGCACTTCCTATGGTAGCATTGCTTGCACTCAAAATGGAACTGAATGCGGTGCGTACAGAACCAGGCCGTTGAAATAAACAACTTGAACTGGATATGGATGCAATGTTTCCTTCCAGAGACAAAGTTCCATGATGACAATTCCAAAAGGTCCAATTGGACATTCATTGCATGAGTGGGCTTTAATTAAGTATTGCCCTCTTTACTTTCATGGGCAAATATTATTACATCAAGCAACTCATATGATAGTGTAAAGTAATATAAAGTACAACATGAACCAACAGCCCTGACTGCTAACGATTGATTGGGTTAAAAACGCGATGGCGCCGAGATTCGAACCCACCATCCGCACGGAAAGCAGACACCTTAACCAACTGTGCCAATCGTCGGCATGGCGTTGGGCGAGTACGCAATGTAGAGCATGCTGACTGAGGAGGTGTTTATTTCCTCGATGATCTCCGATGACGTGTCGCATGTTCTTTACACACCACCATATTATATGTTTTTATATATTATGCTACATTATCTCAGTCTAGGTTAGGCTATTTATTTTTATATTATTTATATATTCATGTGTAATTTGTGTACCCTTGACCATAAGCAGAACATGGCAGTGTTCTCCAGTATATGTGGGAATAATATGCAACCTAACTGGAAAGCCAGAATCGTCCCAAACACATTTTTCTGAACAATGCTGCAAATTAGCACAAACTTCTCATTATCTTTACAAAGAACATTGCTTTTTATAATATATTTCTGAACTCTGGGCCCCTTTGTGTTATTTTGCCTCCCAACTGAAAAGTATGCATTTGCAAAGGTCATGTCATGTTCAGCACATTCATGAACAATGCATTAATAAAATAAATTCACAGAAGTCAGAAATTACCCTAAGCTGCAAATTTACTGATGTGGACACCCTAATCTAATTATAGTTCTGCTGAAATCCACAGTTCACTTAGAGGGAACATGATGGTTAAATTGATGCTGAATGCCTCAGTATCACAAGTCATCAAATTATTCCAACACTAGAAAATATTTTGATTCAAATGCAGCATAAATACTTCCAAGAACAGCATGATGCCAAAATGTGTCAAGTCAAGTCAAAATGTGCATTGAAGATAGAAATCCCATTGCTAATTGCTAAGATGTATGTCACATGAATTATTGTCTGCCACAATTACAACCATTAAGACAAAATCCAAGCTGCCTTTCCAGAAAATCCAACTCACCATGACAACCTCAACCACTACACTCAACAGACCACCTTGTGGTTTCAGCATCCTTTTCAAAATGTCTGCACTGAAGGTATTTTATTTGTTGGAATACACATGTAGTTTGTGAATAAAATACAAGTTTAAAAAGGTAGTGATTAAAATAACATTGCAATACTTTAACTTGATATATTTCCCTGACACACTAGCTGACTATGAATAAATATACTTCAAATGGTGTATCCTTAGGTGTTTAATACAATGAAGAATGGCTCTTAGATGCTCCTGGGTTTTAGACATTGCGTGTAAAGAAAATATACGACGTTCAATATACCAGGAGGTGCTGAGTTGACACCAAGAGTATCGGTAAAGATTATACTTTATTACTCGTAATAAAGTATAATCTTTACCGATACTTTGATGTCAACTCAGCACCTCCTGGTATATTGAAGGTCGTATATTTTCTTTACACGCAATATCCTTAGGTGCATAACCCAACTGACTTAATAAGGTGCTACGATATTGGTGCGACCAGCTACAACAAGTGTTTTTCTGTAATTCACACTAAAATAGATTTGAGCGCAGTGGTGACGTAACAGGTCCCAAAATGGGAATGCTGGCACTAGCATTCCCATTTTTGGAAATTAGCTGTCCCAATTATGGAAATACTTCCCAAAAATTGAATATAAAACCAGTTTCCCTCTGATGAGAAAAATAGATTGAAACATTGTTTGGTACCCGGGTAGGTATCTATGTATATCTTAAGTTCTACGGAAGCTAGGTACCTGCATAGATACGTGCACAAAATTCTGAGTTGTGTTAAATGCAGATGTTAAAATAATGATTTTTTGTCATGTTTTGGATGTCCGACCATAGTAGGAGGCTCAAAAATTGATTGATCAGTTTAATTTGTAAACACATGGTAAGTTTGTGCTCTAAGGTGTTCATGAGTATGGAAATCTGAGTGCTTGCACATGTTTGATGAATTCTTTGACTTTTTCCCCAATGCATTTATGCAGACAGTGAAGATATGGCCACTCATTTGCTCTAAAGATTGCTTTTCAGTTGGAAGTCAAAATATCACCCAAGAAGGGTTTGGAGTTGGATTATGTGGACTTAGATAAATCGGAAGATTGTGCACGTGTATTCCTGTAAATTATCCAAATAAACAACATAGTGTAACCTACTTTTAAAGGCCTTTTCATTTTAAGGTGGGGGAGTTTCAAGAACAAACTCAGTTTTCAAATTGCAACCAAAAATAACAGTCAAACCTAACCTCTGCTTGCTTCATGAAGTTTAGATGTGTCTAAAGCTTGTCTTGTGAACATCTTCAAAACACAGTAATACCTATATGGAGTTACTTCATGCAGTTACCCAATTTTGGCAAACACTGCTGGCATTTACAGAAGCACATGCTATACTGCTCTTTTTCTTGTTTGGATTACTTTTTACTTTATAACCTATATCTCCCATATGACCTGTCTTACTGAAGTTTCTTCCTATCTATTGCTGAGCAATTCCACACTCCTCATGTTTAGGTGTAACCCATTTCATGCAAATATTTGTCCTCTGTAAAAAAAAAATCCTGGGCACTACATGACAAATGAAGTTCATGTGCCCTAAAGCCCAAATAACTAAATAACCTAAAAGGATTCCACACAGATCTAAGAACTTTATCCCATGCTCCTTGAAAATATTGGCCACCCTGCCCTTCTGTCCCTAGAATACCACTCTAAGCATGTGCATACCCTCAGAAGGATGAAGGTTGCTGGTCCTCCCTTCAGATTCTGCTAACTTACCTATCAAACCAGCTGCTATTCTGATGGGTACTTGGATTGAAGACTGATTTTCCTCTGATGTAATGGGTGAAATTCGACACTCCTCCCTACCACAAATGATTGGTTTCCAGCCTAATATAACATTAATTCTGCACATGCACAATCTCATCCAACCCAGATGAAAGATGCCTCCAAAATGGTAAATGGGATCAGGGATTGAAATCTGGTGACATATCGTTTCTCTATGCAAAGTTATTTGTGTGTGTGTGTGGGGGTGACCTCCCTGAGACCCACAGGGAGGTCGTTATTTAGGTGGATCAAAATCTGATCAGAGTGGTCGAGTGCTCGGAAAATTTGACATTTGACGACCACTGAATTTGACAAACAGCTGTTGTCATCGAGTTTACTTCCGAAGTCAGGCTCGCTTGGTCTGACTTCCAGATTTCCGACTAGATGGTGTCCCAGGCGCGGATGTAGGTGTACATTTTCAGGGTTTGTGCATAAACAAGCTGTTACTAGTCCAAAAACTTTCCGTATTAGGTAACGGAACCTACTCTGTTTGCTTATTGATTCATAAATTGGTCCAATCTACAGACTAAAAGTTTTTAGATCAACGTAATTATTATGCCCTGACCCCGCCATTGGGATGTCATGACGATTACTTCCCGCTAGTGCACGCGTGAAACCGCCTGGTGTCATGTCGCAAACAAAGACCTTGACTGATCATTTGCGTTGCTCACCGCTGTCACATCCGACTGTGGCGTGTGCGGTAGCGTAGGTGGGTTCGTATTACGTAGGGAATTGGTTGCATAGGTAGGTATGCACTCTGAGCCGAGGGTGAAGTGTGAAGTATTTTTGTTTGTTTTTCATATGGCTAGCCGCCCCGCGGTGGGGTCAGCCTCATTACCCGGCTGGCTAGGGAAATGGCGCTCCCTCGGGTTACCACAGCGGCCCCAATAAGGGGCTTGGAAGCCCTTATTCTGGTCGAAGCGCCCTAAAGTCCAAATAACTAACTAACGGAGTTGTTTCCGGGGGGGGGCACGTAGTCTCCATCGTCCTTCCCTGTACTCCCTTCCCAGTATCTATCCAGTGCCGATGTCCCGCATCCAACCCTGCAACAACTTCACTCCCCTGTTACGAGCAGGTAGGCCGGCTTGCACTGGTCTACACATCCGCTCAGTTTTATAGGGGCAGTCGCACGCCCTCGGCCCGTCCCCCGGGGTTGACTGAGTCCTGGAGGTTGATGTCCCCCGTCGCATGGTGTTAGTTGTGACGGGGGACCAACACGCCTCTTTGGTCCCGATATCCCGGAAGGGCGGGCGGGCCCAATACGGGCCAAGTGACAGGTCGCCTCGGGCTGGGGGCCTGGGTTTCTTTCCAGTGCCCGCCGGCCGGGGTCAAGGGGTGGGCGGCGTTGACGTGCGGCTGGGGTGGTGAGCCTCCTCCGGCCGCGCAAAGGCGCCGCCTGCCCCGTATAGCTTCGCGGACGTCTGGCGTTCTGCTGCCACGATAGTGGTCCAGGGGTAAGATGCTCGTCTCACAATCGAAAGATTGTGGGTTCGAGTCTCACCTGTCGCTACTCTTCGCCCGCGACCAATCGGCGTGAGAGATTGGCGACGCTATATGACTCAACAGTCGACGTGTCGTAAAACCAATAACCAACCGACAGCGGGCGTCCCCCATAGGCCCCCTGTGATGGGGGCCGGGCCGAAACAACACATTGTTGTTTCACAACACCGAAACGTCACGCAGGGCCGAAACAACACATTTCCACACTTCATGTGACCAGCCCTGTACTGAAACCAACAGTGAAAGGAAAGCGCATTGCTCCTGTCAGTTATGAGAGACGAAGCTGTGCTGATTATTACGATTCGCTGCCGGTCGGTGCCATCCATTGTTCACTTCTTTGTTCATATGCTTTGACATTTGATTTGACCAAAAGTAACAATGCATATTACTTATGCATATTATGTAGGTACTGACTGCATGGGTTTTCCCGTCGTTTATCGGTAAACAGAACCATGCATACAAATATGTCCATGAAAATGTACTCCGGAAGAAGTCGGTATGCACTCAGACTCCCAACCTGGAAAGTATGTTTCCCCACTCTGCTCCCTACCAACTGAGCTAATGCAGCCTGCTCAAGAACTATAATACTATGATTCTAACACTACTATAATATAACACTTTAAAATATTTAATAAAATGCTTGGGCAGGAGCTGGCACTAAACAGATCATAAATTGAGATGTTACTGCCTGTTGGTGTGAGATGCGAAGTTAATGCGTTTTAGCTTTGCTGGATGTGGTGAAGAAGTGATAAATTTAAATTTTTGGGTGTCGGATTTTGAGAAAGGTGTTCATGAATGTGATGAAGATGACATTGCAACTCATTGGGCATCTTATTGGTCTTACATTTTATGTCATTCACATAATGTGTGACTCATTAAAATTGAATGCTGGGAGGTGCAATGTTTGGAAGGTTGCACTAGGTCACTTGAAGCTGACATTAAAATGAACCATTGGCCACAACTGACCTTGGTTGGAGTAAATTGAAAACTGACGTGGTTCCCAACAATCATCTTTTACTATGTTTGATGCCAGCGCTGTCACAAGCATGTCTAACTATTGATCAGTTATGACATGGCTCATTTATCTTGCAGAAAATTACCCCCTTCACTCTTGAAGATTTAGTGGTACTGATCTACAAGTACTCAACTTGCTGAAGCTTGAAGCTTTTTGCAGAATAATTTTAAAGCTGTTTTTACCTTATATTTTTACCTCCTTAACAGTAGACTTCTTTAAGCTTACTTTTGGTTGACCTTCCCTGTACCAATCAGACTTTTTTGGTGTGATACTTTTGCTACACTTCACATATCTGATCCACTTTCAAACTATTTGGCCTTGAATATCTGAAATTTACCGACAAAATTAACCATTGCAGAGTAATTTGGTGTTGAGACATGCCAGCATGGCTGTTTCTCACGACTCTTGATTCGCAATAGTCGTTGGCTATTTGTTCCGAACAGTTTTTATGCTGGTTGAGTTGTAACTGTGCATCATCTGTATGTGTCGTGCAACGCTCAGCAGACGTGATTAATGACTGAACAATATGGTAGAATGGCTTTTCGAATACTTCATATGTGGTGGAACAGTGATAAATTATTCGTGAAATAAGGTGGAATATACCACCTATTGAACAATGAGGAGACATCCTTCCCAAAGAAGTATCGACATCGTGCCTCTTGATGTGTGTTTATGAAGTCCCCATGCCTTGTTCCTTATGGTGGTTTGCATGTATGTATCATGCTTATGCTCACCATTACATATTGTGATACATACCCATCTTGTACCTAACGCGATGTCAAGTAAAGGATTATACATGATATGGTCTACTGTTTAATATAATTTGCCGATAGTATGGCATTCTTATCGTTCTCATTAACATAAGTATCCCTACATTAGGTGTCTCCGAAGATAAACGAAAAAGATGCACATATAAGCAGGCTATATGCTCAAAATTTAGTTTGAAGGACTTGGCGATATTCTAAACGACATAGTTTCCATGGGGACTTTCGACATCTTAGTGGACTCGTTTCGACATCTCACACCTAGCGAAAAACCAATATTTTAACGCTGTGGTGGAACCATGTACAAGATTTTACTTGCTGTGGTTGTCACATGACCGGGTCACTCATGTAAGTGTCCTCTTCTCAGAATTGAAAGCCGGCTATGTCGGGCTACTACAGAGGTGGCGGTGGCGGCGGTGGTGGTGGTGGTGGTGGGGAACCGCACCTGCTACAAGTGCGGGGAAGAGGGTCATATCTCTCGGGACTGCACTTCCAGCGGCGGCGGTGGCGGATTCGGTGGTGGTGGTGGCGGCGGTGGAGGGTACGGCGGCGGCAACCGCTCGTGCTACTCCTGCGGGGAGGAAGGTCACATCTCCCGTGACTGCCCTCGCAGTGGAGGGGCTCGCGGTGGTGGTGGCGGCGGCGGCGGAGGAGGTGGCGGTGGTGGTGGTGGTGCGTGCTACAGATGCGGCCAGGAGGGTCACTTCTCCCGCGAATGCACCCAGGATGGAGGTGCCGGCGGCGCCGGCGGCGGCTACGGTGGCGGAGGAGGCGCCGGCGGTGGCGGCGGCAGCCGGTCGTGCTATAGATGTGGTCAGGAGGGTCACATTTCGCGCGATTGCCCGCAGGGTGGCGGCAGTGGTAGTCGCGCGTGCTACACCTGTGGTCAGGAGGGACACATCTCCCGTGCTTGTCCCCAGGGAAGCTAAGTGTTCTGCAACATGGTGTCTCGGATGGCGGGGCGAAAGATGTGATGGAAACTGGACAAGGCTCACTGTGTCGTGTCGGGAAAGATGAGGAAATACAGGACGCTGGTGATGTTTTTGTTGGATGTTTTCCCGGAAGGTCAGGAACGAGTTTCAACAGACTCTGGTTTGTGGTGTCTGCTTATGATGCAGCTCAATTACTCGCTGGAAGATCCGTCAACAGTGTTGATGTTGCGCACTGCTGAATATCGTAGTATTGTTCGTACTATTTTGGTATCCGACACACATTTGAGTTCAGGAAAACGAGAGCTGGTAATTCAACTTGGTGATAGTTTTTTTTTTGTGGGGGGGAGTGGAATATGGGTCATTGTATCGACTGCTAATTAATCTTTTCGGCGCCTGCCCAACAACGGTGCGCCCCTCGCGCACTGTCTCGCATTGCCTTGCACCAGAAGTCGTGGTGTGGTGGTCGCAAGTCGTGCGCGGAAGGTATGTGGGTTTCTAAGCATAGCTCTCGGTTTTCTGGCGAACTGTTGCCTTCTTCGTACTCGTCCGTTTGTGTTTCTTCCAGCTCATCCGGTCTTGCTGCAATCTACAATCCACCGCCTTCCACCATTTCCCGCATACATTATACAATCATCCCACCGCCTTCCCGCATCGTACCCGTAGCTGTACAGACTTCATATTTCCGAATTCCTTATTTTGAGAAAGCATTTTTGATCAGTCTACTGGTAAGCGCTGACCTTACTTGAGATTTTGGCGAGAGCCCACCGTGCCACGCGATTCTAAGGTTTAGTTTTGGGGAGCGCAAAATTTGGTTTGCCATAAGACAGTGTGCTGAAACGAAGTCTGGTAAAGGTCGATGCCTTACTGTTTTGGCACGAGGAGTTCCTCTTGCCGCGGTGCCTGGGCTGGGCGAAGGCTAGCGACTTCTTCCTGGACGGGCACCCACTAGCCAGGAAGAGGTGGCCTAAGCATGTGGCGTAGATAAAACCTGTGTCGGCGCCTGCAATACAACAATATGACTAGGAACAAAACAACCGCTAAAGACTGCTCGATGGAGACGAGGAGGGCCAATCGCATTCCAACGAAGCCGTGTGTAGGCCTAATGCAGAAATGCGACCCTTTTCGGGCAGATGGGCGTCCCTCGAAGTGGGGACTGATTGAATGACTAGTCGTCCTGTGTAGCTGACTTCTCCATTGCTCACCCTGTATAGCAATCCCCCAGAGGCGCAGTCGAGTGTAGGAGGGAGGGGGGGGGGGGGGGGGGGCGGCTGCCCCGTAGAAACCAGAAAGACATCCGGTAAGGTTAGGACTTTAACCAGTTTTAACATGGGCGAAAAACAATTTCTCCGGCATCTCGATAGTGGTTCGCCCAATAATCAGTTTACTGTGGAGGTGGAGCAGGGCGGATAACTCTCCTTCCTTGACGTGGAAGTATCCAGATTTGGAGAAGTTCTCAAGACCTCAGTTTTCAGTAAGCCCACTTGCTCGAACGTGTACCTGAAATACGACTCTCACCACGCCGCCCGCATAAAGTCCGCAACCATCCAATGTCTCACTCGCCGAACTATCGCAATCTGTAACAGCGAGGAGGCCAAGATCTCGGATAAACAAGTGTTGCGGGACAACGGATACCCAAGCGCTTTTATCGGTCGAGCCATGTCGAAAGCAACAGCCGCCATCGCAAACTTGCGGATTTCCTCGGCAGCCCAGCAGCAAATGCACGCCTAACATCAACCTGCGTTTGAACCAGCAACCTGTCGTCCAGCATCCTGCCACTACAGTCCAGCAGCCTGGCTCCACAGCTCAACAATGCTAGGTAAACAACCAACTTCGGTATATTAGTATCCCCTACACAAAGGGAGTTAGCGAGAAGATAAGTCGCACGCTGGCTAAGAACAGCATACGTGTTTCCCATGGCTCGAAACCCACTGAGGAGCTTGCTATCGCTGCTCAAGTACCCGATTCCGACACAAAGGTATAGGGGAGTTGTGTTAAAAATTTCCTACCAGTGCGGCGCCTCCTATATTGGAGAATCCGGCCGACCAAAGTGCCCGCCTGAAGGAACACGTGGCGGCTCTCAAATATGAGCTTGTCGACACTTCCCCCACTAGCCGAACAGTGGCTCAGGTGCCAAGATTTCGACCCCTCCCAGGCGACTGCACTAGATGTAGAAAAACTCATCGCCGCGTGGTGAGGAAGGCGATCTAAATCAGGATTCTCTACTCAACCAGGGTTTCGAGAAGTATAAATTGAGCCCGATATGAGACAGGGTTGTTTGCCAAAGAACACCAGAAACCACCGCCGACAACAAGTTCAACCCATTTAGGTGTGATTGTGTACTGTCCAGTTGTGTGGTGAGGGTATTGTGTGTTTTCTCTTATCTGGCTCGTATGTTGCTGTTTCTTCTGTCACTGACGGCGGACCACCAGGCTTTCTCACGTGACTGACATGCAAGCTGGATTTTTTTCTCATTTAGTTCATTGCCCTCTGGAAGACCTGTCAATAGAGGTCGAAGTACTGGCTGAAATATTGTTTCGCTTTACTCGGAGTGAGCCCGATTAATTAAGCATTTTGATCACAGAAATTTAAATATTTTTACCACGCAAAACCAAGAGTTTGCGTCGCGCTGAAAGCAGTCTCTGCTTCATGAGATGAAATCAAATGCTGGCTGCGCCCCTCCTGTCCCTCCACGTGGTGCCGTCTCAATGGAACCAGGGACGTTCGAAGACGTTACCCAACATTGGAAAAGAACTCCCGACGATGAAAGTGGGTAGTAGATAGAAGGACCGTGCGCAGCCAAAGTGAAAGTAGGTCGGGCAGCCATCCGACAGCTATGAGCTACCGAAGATGTCCCAACAATGGGAGGCCCCAACACCTGATGGATCCTCAGACAGCCGAAGGTGGTCTCGGTGATTTAAGACGGCCCTGCTGACAGCGGAAACACTACTTACAGAAACGGAAGTGTGGCCCCAGGAGCAGGAGATCCCAGCAGCAAAAGGGGCACGCGACAGCATAGCAACAGCCGAAGGGTCTCCGGATAACCGAAGGCGATCTCGATGAGATGAGGGCTCTTGGCAACTGCACACGACCTAACGGTCGTACCCACCCCCCTACAGCGGAAGGACGCCCCAACAGCAGAACGGGCTTCGGACCCTGGAAGGAAGCTTGGCCTTGAAGTGATAGATTCATCAGGAACCCGATTTCGACAGACTAAGACAAGTGTTTCTCACTGGTCTTCGTCTGTCGATCTCACGACACTCAGTGCGCCGAAGATGGGCATTGCAGAGCGACGAGGGATTGTAGCCCACTTGGCTCTCCGCCCTGGTTGCCCTGGGTGGTCTGGACTAGAGACTAGTTTCCACTTTTTTGCACGTTGGCACGGCACGGCAACCCGTAGCATGGTGCATACAGTGGCGTCACCACGAAATTCTTACAGGGGGGGGTCAATGTTGATAGGGGGCCTCCTGCTCCCCAAAAGGGGGCCTCCACTGTTTTTTTTTGTATTGTCCCCATATCAGATGCAGCAGCAGCCTATCCTATTTGGCTGTAGGCACCTTCATTGGGTCTTTGAATGTGGGGCTTCCCTAGGTGAGCTGCCATAGACCAGGACAGCCAACACATGGGTGCCTCGGGATGCAAGGAAGAGATACAGCAGAATGTGATTATACCAATACTATTATCATCCCTTCTGTATTTTATTTTTCTTTTTGTAGATAGACTACCACCAATTAGTAGAAAGAAAATGAGACCCTGGGAAAACCGTGGACAGGTAGCAAGCTACCAGCGCCCACGGAATTCCCAGGGTCACAAGATGAAAGGTTAGGGTGAGTACAGACAAGATGAAAGCATTCAAACAGATAACTCATGCAGAATATGCACGGGTGAATACGAACCTAACAAAATCCTCCATCACAAAAAAAGAAACAAAAAAAAACATTCATTCAGGCACATCATACCTTTCTGTGTTGCCGTATATGACATCCTCTATGGCAAGGTATAATTTAAAAAAAAAAGTTATCTTTATGAATTATATGAACTAGATTCTGCCTTCAGTTTTCGTTTGATTTGTATAATTCCATAAAGTAACGTCCAAGACTTTTCTTTAGCACTGCTTTTTTCCTTGGCACCTGTTCTATTCTGGGAAATATTTGGCAAATTACACTGTTCCAGGAGGTCCTGTGTTAGGGCCTCCTATTGCTTTTTAGGCTCTTTACATGGTTCCCGTATGGGAACATGATTTCATATTGATGTCTTGTTTGTTCTTGGCATGGTGCATCATTTACGCAAAACGCAATAGCAAGAATCATTTTTTGTCGCTGAGAACTGAGCCATACCAGGGTATAAATAAGCAAATGTGGATAAATACGTCAGTGCCAAAACAAACCAATATATTTATGCTTTATCGACGAGAAGAATCTTCCCACTGGCGTCTAGATTGTAGCGAGCTGGTGGGGTTCGTGCTGAGCATATCTGAAAGATATCTCCAATTGATCAACCCACTTCTATGTCCACCAAGCTTAACTGAATAGGTTAAACTAGGTTCATCACTACTGTTAGTAATTCCCACCAGCTTGATCTCATAAACAAGCTTAAACGATCATTTCTCAGTCCTCGGACGACAATTTCGCGAATGCGACGACGAGAAGTGAATTGAATTGGTTTTCTGATCGTCATCTTAGGGATTTATTTCTTTTTTTTAGAACATTTGGTGCTGGCTGCAAGGCACTTGGCACAGAAGCTAAAATAATAAATCCTCCGTGAATAAATTTACGGCAAGAACAAGCATTGAACAACAATGCATCAATGGCAATGCAACAATGTAACAATGACAATGCATAAATAATGCAAAACCTTCGAATGCCACGCCTTCACGCCCATGATTATCGCCAGGGATGCGGAGCCGGCAACATTTTGGGCGGCTCCGGCTCCGACTCCAGCTCCGGGGAAGTATCCCGGCTCCGACTCCGACTCCGGCTCCGAGTAAAATGTCCCGGCGGCTCCGGCTCCGGCTCCGGCTCCGGGCAAAATGTACCGGCTCCGGCGGCTCCGGCTCCGGCGGGGGGGCGGCGGCGGCACTGGCCCATTTCCCGGACCTGGATGAGGTAAAATACCCGGGTTTCTCCTTTTAAGCGCGCAATGTTGGATGTACAGGTGAGGGCAATAAATAAAGTACCGCTTTCAGGCGTTGACCGGTCACCATTAGCAGGGTAGACTGCACAGCTCAATGCTGGTGTTGGTGTTTGTTGTGCTGGTGCTGGTGGTGACGCTGGTGGTGTTAGTGTAGAGCGGTGCAGTCTACCCTGCCAGTGGTGACCGGTCAATACCTGAAGGGGTTCTATATTTTTTACCCTCAGCTGCACCTACCTATGGGATAGTAGCTTTTCGAACTGTTTCGTTACATGCGGGGATTTCATTTCATTTCATCAATGCAGTTTTTTCATTTCATAAATGAAGCACGATAAAACTGACCTGTGCAGACTGTTGACTCTTTTCCCCGGATGCAGTAGCTTGGTCAGTGCGTGCGCTCTTCGGTGGCGGTGCGTCGGCGTCCATGACACGTCGGTACACTGCTGCATGATAACGCTTCAGATGACGTTTCATGTTGTAGGCAGGAGTGCTTCCACTTCCATCCTTCTTCCGGCTGACGACCTTTCCACATGATTTGCCAGCATCATCAGTGACACCACACTTAAACGACCCGGTATCATCCAGCACGAAATGTTGATATGCACTACTCTTCGTTGACGCCATAATCACCCCTCAGGCAAACGCACTTCAGAGAGAATTGACACAGAACAAAGGAGACGACGATAATGCGGTCGCCGCGAATCGGAAACTGGCCCTCGTAAACTGACGCTCGCTTCGTGCCGTATTGGGGCAATCAGAAGAGGGGAGACTCGAATCAACAACACTCCCCATCCCGTGAACGGTCCAAGGAACACCATTGTTGTAAATTGTAATGTTTGACCTCATCTCTAATAAGGTACAACAACCCGTTGATGATGGAAACAATGAACTTAACTAAACTAAACATGGAACTATTGCATTGACTACTGAGGATAGAATATGGTTATTGGTTATTCTACCATTATTTGATGATATTTTTACATGTTATTCGTATTTAAACATTTTGGCTTTCAAAAATGCGTTTTCATACCATACCATACCATACTAGGTATAATGTGTTCATTTCACGTTTGCTAATTTTGTTTAATTTGCACCTCTTTCGGAGTCGGAGCCGCGCTGCTTTTGACGGCTCCGGCTCCGACTCCGGCTCCGAGTAAAATGTCCCGGGGGCTCCGGCTCCGGCTCCGGCTCCGGACAAAATGTTCCGGCTCCGGCTCCGGCTCCGGCTCCGCAACCCTAGTTATCGCTGTGCTGTACCGTTTTGTAAATTGTGTCATTGAGAAGGCACTGAAGCTGGGAAGCTCTAATCATGCAGGCTGTAATCACAGAAGACAACTTTGTAGGACGAAAATACATCTTTTCCTCATTTAACATCGTTCCTCCCATTTAATATGGGGCATCGGTGTTGTTTTGTATGCTTGTGAGGGGGAATTTTCCCCCGAAATGTTGACTTTGCTCCATGGGCGTAAGTTTCTAAAAGTTATTGGGGGACCAGTGACGCACCTATATTTGTGTCAAGGAGAGGGGGCAAAAGTATTTGGAGGGGTCCAACTACTCAGTAAAGTCTTCCGATTTCGACCACTATTTTGTCAAAGGGGACCTTTTTAAATATAATAATTAGTGATCAACTGAATTATCCTGTAGAGGGGCCCAATCTACCACTATCGTTTCTGATTCGTCGGATTTCAACCCTAGCACCCCACCCTGTTCGAATGCATTATTTTGGTATCCCTTGATAAGTCACTGGGGACGAGTGGTCTAGGGGTAAGATGCTCGTCTCACAATCGAAAGGTTGTGGGTTCGAGTCTCACCTGTCGCTACTCTTCGCCCGTGACCAATCGGCGTGAGAGATTGGCGACGCTACATGACTCAACGGTCGACGTGTCGTAAAACCAATAACTACCCCCCCTTGATAAGTCACCTCGCACTGCTGAAATTACACCTACGCAAATCACTTTAAGATATACAATTTCCCAATTTCAGACATTCCAGTTCATAGTGCCCGGTCGCCACGACTCCAACGTTAGTGCACGTGCACACCCATCTTGCGCATTCGGCGCATTCGCCACACTTCGTGCGATGCTACGGATTCTGCTGGGCCTCCTACGCTTTGCTAATTATTGCCACATGATAGACTTGCGCCATATCTGACGTGATAAAATGCTTCGTATGGGCGTTCGCTGCGAAAATTCGATGAATTAAATTCGATCCCTAGATCCATACTTCCCATATTTTATGGTGAACAAATGCGGATACCCGCTGAGCTTTTATTCACCTCATATCTTTGATTAAACATGCTTCCAGGTTGGCTACCGAACCGAGGCACAGCCTGAGTGTACTTCTTTGAACCCGTTTCGTATTTCTTCGTCTACGGATGTGTCTTAGGGCTCCAATCCATTTTTGTTAGAGACCCAACACATTTTCGAAACTGCTGCTCGTATTAGGGTTTGTTGCTTTTCTGTGCACCGAATATTTTTTTAGTTGGGGCGCTTTCTAAGATCTCGATGTGTTTACTTAGTGCCCGGTATTTTTGTTCGTTTTGGGACCATGTTGCTTTTTGCGGCCCCAGCCTCTTTTCAGGCCCTTGTGCGGTCGCATGGTCCCTGTGTGCCTTGAGAGCTTCCGGTGTTTGTTTTTTAATGCTTTTTTAGAGTTCCCGGTATATATAGTTATGGCTACAACACATGTTTTCGGGTCCTGTCGCTTTTTGCGAGACTGCGCTTTGGAGGGCCAGTCGCATTTTCGGTCCCCGTTGTGCTCTTAGGGTCCCGCTGTGTTTATTTGGGGCTTCTGACGCACATTTGTGGGGCCCCAGTACGATTTCGGGGCTTCGGTGCGATTTTTCTGGGTCCTATCGCGACTTATCGCGCCCAGGCGCGCGGTTCCGGGACCCACCGCCAGTTATCTGGGCTCAACGAGATTTGTGTGGATCTCTTCTGAATGTTCTTTAAATTCCGAATCCCGGCCTGATCTTTTCGAGTCCCTGGCGCCATGTTTTTGTATCTCACCTCGATTTTCTTCGAGCTCCGGTATGTTTTTCGATGCCGTACGCGATTTGTCAAGGCATCTGATGACATGTTCGGTGCTCTAGAACCATTGTCCTGACCCGGACTTTTTTGGAATCCCTCCTTATTTTGGAGGGCTGCGACTTTATTTTTCGGATACCGATGCGACTTTGGGGGTCACACGGTGCCTATGTGGGGCCCTAGACGCCAATTGTTGGCAGTCCGACGTTAATTTTTTATGCCCAGACCAAATTTTTGGTACTACCGATGGGAATTGTGGGTCCGAGCGCGAAATTTGGTTGGACCGGTTCCAGTTTGCGGGGCGCGTTGTACTTAGCTTTGACCCCAACGCGATCTTGGCGGTTCCTGTTGCAGATTGTTGTGCCTCTGAGCGAGTTTTCTGGGGCCCGGCGTATTTACTAGGAGTCTCTACGCGAATTCTGGTGGACCGACGCGAATTTGTGTGGCCCCAGCGCGACTTTTTGGGGCCTCGGCTCGATTCTTGGGAGCATATCCCTCTTAGGAGGGAGGGGGCATTTGCCCTTTTGATATGTCACTGCGGCCACCAAAGGACTTTTGTCAGCCGATGGCACCTTTCGGAGTATAAATGCCCTCCGGGTAATTTTTTCCGGACCTGTTCTTAATTTTCCGGTGCTGGGGTCGATTCGATCGAGTCTCGGTGTGAACTTTTGGACATCGAGTTCTTTTTTTAAGGTCCTTATGCGTTATTTTTGGGTCCTGGTACGTTTCTTCGGTCTCCAGGTGCGATTTTTTTCGGTGCCTGACACGTTTTTTTTCAGTGCCCAACGGGTTCTGGGGGGACTTTGACCCGATTTTTTGTGGCGCAGAGTGACATTCCGGTTGATAATTGATTTTTGGGGCAGCTGTAACCTTTTGGGTCCAGGCGCGACCTTTTTGGTCTCCAGTGAGATTTTCAAGGGCTGCGACGCGACTTTTTTTAGTCCAATGTAATCTTTTATGTCCCGACGTCATTTGCTTGTATCCCTAGCTCGAGTTTTAGCGACCAAGACACTGTGGGTGTCCAATACGTTTTGGATGCTTTTGGTGTCGTTGTTGGGGCCCCAGAGTGATTATCCATGTCCGAATTGTTTTTCGTTGCCCCGGCTTCATTTGTGTCCCAATGATACTGTTGGGGAACGGTGCGAGCTATCGTGCCCCTAGCGTGATTTTCATGGTCCGGGCGTGAATTTTTGGTACCCCTAGGCTCAGCGTGATTTTCAGGGGCCCCGGCCGGATCTTTTTGGGCCCATATCGTGATTTTCAAGTACCCGGGCACGATTCCTACCATTTCAGGGGCTTCTGGCAAATTATAGACCTCTCTCGCGTCTTAGGGGTCTCGCCTCATTTCCTGGAGCCTTTTTACCGGTTTTGGACGTCTTCTCGTGCATCCTACCCTCCTCCATATTCAACGGTCCTCCTCTGCCGTTTTGGAGGGCCTCTTCCCACATCCTAGGGCCCCTTTAACATGGCATGGGGCTTCCTCTCATGTTCCAAGGGCATCCTCTGCCAAATTAGGGGCCTCCTGCCACGCCTCGTGGGCCTCCTTTGTCCTCGCAAAGCATACCCGTCTTGAGGGATCTTCAATTTGGAAACCTCGCCTCCTTCCATACCTGCTACCTACCACACCCATCTTAAGGGCCTTCTCTCATTTCCTCGGAATTCCTTCCGGTCGTCGGGGCTTCATTCGGCCCTGGAGACCTCCTACTCGATCTCGAGGGACTCCTCTCGAGTCCGGCAGGGACCTCCTTTTCTCTTCTAGAGGCTTTCTTTTTCAAATTAGGGGCCTCCTTTTACGTCTTCGGGGCCTCCTGTTCTGCGTTTTGATTATATCTTTGCCCATTTTAAGGGTGGCCTCTTATCTCCTGGTGGACTCCTGTTCTCTCTCAGGTGCCTCCTCTCCCAAATTACAAGCAACCTTTCCTATTTCAGTTACCTTGTCATTTCCTGGGGACCCTCTTACCCGTCTTGAAGCCTTCTTTCTCGCCTGGGAGCCATCCCTCTTATCTAATTGCCCTTCTCTCATATTTTAGGGGCTTCTTCGTTCATCATAGGGTCTCATTTCCAATCTTATATCGTCCTCTTCCGAATTAGGTGCTTCCTGCCACTTTTCTGGATCATCCATCCTTTTCTATCTTGGTGGAACCTTGCCCGTTTTAGGGACTGCTTTTGCGTCTCCGAAACCTCATCTCACATCCACTGGCTTTCTATTCCGTCTTTGGGCCTCCTCTCATTTTCTGAGGTCTCCCTTCCCGTATTGGGCCACCTTTGCAATCCTGGGGCCTCCTTTGCAATCCTGGAGGCCTCCTTTGCAATCCTGGGGACCTCCTGTTCATTCCTGGGGGCCTCCTTTGCAATCCTGGGGGCCTCCTTTGCAATCCTGGGGGCCTCCTTTGCAATATTTGGGGCCTCCTTTTCAATCCTGGGGGCCTCCTTTGCAATACTGGAGGCCTCCTTTGCAATCCTGGGGGCCTCATTTGCAATATTTTGGGCCTCCTTTGCAATCCTGGAGGCCTCCTTTGCAATCCTGGGGCCTCCTTTTCAATCCTGGGGGCCTCCTTTGTAATACTGGAGGCCTCCTTTGCAATCCTGGGGGCCTCCTTTGTAATACTGGGGGCCTCCTTTGTAATACTGGAGGCCTCCTTTGCAATCCTGGGGGCCTCCTTTGCATTCCTGGGGGCCTCCTTTGCAATCCTGGAGTCCTCCTTTGCAATCCTGGGGGCCTCCTTTGCAATCCCGGGGCTTCCTTTGTAATCCTGGAGGACTTCTTTGCAATCATGGGGCCTCCTTTGCATTTCTGGGGGCCTCCTTTGCAATCCTGGGGGCCTCCTTTGTAATCATGGAGGCCTCCTTTGCAATCATGGGGCCTCATTTGCATTCCTGGGGACCTCCTTTGCAATCCTGGAGTCCTCCTTTGCAATCCTGGGGGCCCCTTTTGCAATCCTGGGGCCCCCTTTGTAATCCTGGAGGCCTCCTTTTCAATCCTCGGGGCCTCCTTTGTAATCCTGAATGCCTCCTTTGCAATCTTGGGGGCCTCCTTTGCAATCCTGGGGGCCTCCTTTGTAATACTGGAGGCCTCCTTTGCAATCCTGGGGGCCTCCTTCGTAATCCTGGAGGCTTCCTTTGCAATCCTGGGGCCTCCTTTGCATTCCTGGGGGCCTCCTTTGCAATCCTGGAGTCCTCATTTGCAATCCTGGGGGCCTCCTTTGCAATCCTGGGGCCTCCTTTGTAATCCTGGAGGCCTCCTTTGTAATCCTGGGGGCCTCCTTTGCATTCCTGGTGGCCTCCTTTGCAATCTTGGGGGCCTCCTTTTCAATCCTCGGGACCTCCTTTGTAATCCTGAATGCCTCCTTTGCAATCTTGGGGCCTCCTTTGCAATCCTGGGGGCCTCCTTTGTAATACTGGAGGCCTCCTTTGCGATCATGGGGGCCTCCTTTGCAATCCTGGGGGCCTCCTTCGCAAACCTGGGGGCCTCCTTCGTAATCATGGAGGCTTCCTTTGCAACCCTGGGGCCTCCTTTACATTCCTGGGGGCCTCCTTTGCAATCCTGGAGTCCTCCTTTGCAATCCTGGGCGCCTCCTTTGCAATCCTGGGGCTTCCTTTGTAATCCTGGAGGCCTTATTTGCAATCCTGGGGCCTCCTTTGCATTTCTTGGGCCTCCTTTGCAATCATGGGGGCCTCCTTTGTAATACTGGAGGCATCCTTTGCAATCATGGGGCCTCCTTTGCAATCCTGGGGCCTCCTTTGCATTCCTGGGGGCCTCCTTTGCATTCCTGGGGGGCCTCCTTTGCAATCCTGGAGTCCTCCTTTGCATTCCTGGGGGCCTCCTTTGCAATCCTGGAGTCCTCCTTTGCAATCCTGGGGGGCCTCCTTTGCAATCCTGGGGCTTCCTTTGTAATCCTGGAGGCCTTATTTGCAATCCTGGGGCCTCCTTTGCATTTCTGGGGGCCTCCTTTGCAATCATGGGGACCTCCTTTGTAATACTGGAGGCATCATTTGCAATCCTGGGGCCTCCTTTGCATTCCTGGGGGCCTCCTTTGCAATCCTGGAGTCCTCCTCTGCAATCCTGGGGGCCTCTTTTGCAATCATGGGGCCTCCTTTGTAATCCTGGAGGCCTCCTTTGCAATCCTGGGGGCCTCCTTTGCATTCCTGGTGGCCTCCTTTGCGATCCTGGGGGCCTCCTTTGCAATCCTGGGGGGCCTCCTTTGCAATCCTGGGGGCCTCCTTTTCAATACTGGGGGACTCCTTTGCAATCCTGGGGCCTCCTTTGCAATCCTGGGAGCCTCCTTTGCATTCCTGGTGGCCTCCTTTGCAATCCTAGAGTCCTTCTTTGCGATCCTGGGGGCTTCCTTTGCAATCCTGGGGGCCTCCTTTTCAATACTGGGGGCCTCCTTTGCAATCCTGGGGGCCTCCTTTGCAATCCTGGGAGCCTCCTTTGCAATCTTGGGGGCCTCCTTTGCATTCCTGGGGACCTCCGTGCCAATTGTTGGCACTCTCTTGATTTCTGGGGCATCCTATCCTCTCCTAGGTGACTCCTTCTTCAAATTAGGGGCCTCCTCACGTCTTGGAGGCCTCCTCTCATGTCTCGTCGGCCTCCTTGCTCACTTTCTTCCTGTGCATTTCCGGATAGGGGCCTCTTGAAATTTCAGGGGGGCGGCGCCCCCCAGTCTCACGGCAGGGGGGGCGACTGCCCCCTCTGCCCCCCCCGGTGGCGACGCCCTTGGGTGCATGTGCTTTTTGCGGTACCATACTATAATTTTCTGTGTGACTGGCGTGTCAGTACCGGCCTATCCTTATGAACAAGATCAAAATGTTCGTCCAGACTTGCCTTAATGCTGGACCCAAGGTTCCAAGATTTCCAGGAGAAAAGACCGCAGTTATGGTATGTGGGAGTACCTGGGTAGAGATACTGCTGATTTAGTCATTGTGTGGAATATTCTACATCTTTAGAATTGATTCCGTCACCAATCAAAATTTTCCTCTTTGTTAAAATGGCCCCTTTTCTTTTCCCGTGCTCTTTGGTGTGCCATCATCCAGCTTCATGTGTCGTGTGCCATGTCAGAATTTGCTGCGCCCGTGCTGTCCGCGCCAGTTTTTGGAAAAATAGTGTTAACTCTAGTCTGAACTCCCTGGTTTGGTACCATGCTAATGTTAAATTGCCTTTTTCCATATTCAATATAAAAATATTTGGATCCGGAAGCCCCATAGATTGGTGAGAGATCTTCACCCTTGCTGATCATGACCAGGTCATCAACGGAACCAGAATATACACATGCACTTGCACAGGACGAATGATGTACTGATACTTCTCCAGTTGCATGATAGATGGCGCTTGTGTTGCTAGATTTCGATGGACGCATTTTGAGCAATAAGCATTAGTAAAGCCAAGAGCTTCGCTTCATGAACTTCATATTCTGTGCACAGCCTACATATTTTGCATATTTTCAGAAATCGACACCCGTGGCGACAGCCTACATTTTGGTTCCTTGTACCATGACAAGGCGAGGTTCGAGTCTTTTCACTCGCTCGCATAGGCTGTGTTCACGCAATCAGGCTCGCTGTGTCAGTTGGCAAATAGCCCGATGAAGTCGGGGACGGGGAAACTGGGCGGCCATGGCGATGCATTGACGTCACGTAAGAAAACATTACGATAAAGAAGTCTGCTGTTGAACTGAAATTCCCAGCTCGGGTGGTGGGGTAGGGTTCACACAATCAGATCTGTTTAGCATAGGACCCTGAACCATAAAGCCACCCCAGCAAGCACTCAAACTAAATGTTTATTTAACACAACTTTGTTTTCCTTGTCCTAAGACCAGCTTCTCCATCTTATCCCAGTCTCGCAGTTCATAAGTTTATTTATTTTAATTCAGATGGTAGGTGACATGCTCCATTAAAGTACACTATTTCATACGGACCAGGATAATATTTGCGTGCCATTGCTAATACTATTAATAACAACTAATTCATTATTCAATTAGTAATATTAAAACGAAGTTGTTACAACTAAATATTAATAGTATATAGATATTACATCTGTACCGTAATAGAGCTGCAGATTCATCTTAGCCTTTTGTTCACTCTTGGAAGGTAGTCTTTCGCATGACAAATTATTCCTCGTCCGCATGCATGTGCGAAGCACGCATACGCCGGGTCACAACCGAGCAATTCACGAACAAAATAAACGTCACAGCATAAGCACGCACTTGAGGTGAGTATAAGCAAAAGGTGGGCGAGGAGCCGGCGGCCAGTGCCGCACTCTGAACCCCATGTGCGCTCCCCGTCACGTGTCACGCCACGTGTTGTCACGTGTCACGCCACGTATCGTCACGTACATTACTCCGAACACGAGAGCCAGCTGCAGGGCCCACGACCAGCACGTGCCACACGCGAGTGCTTGCCGCACCGGCCGCAGACAGGCGATGGCGGAGCTGCAGGGCAGTCAGCTGTCGCCGGATTGCTGCCACCTCGGCAACAGCCTCCTCCAGCATCTCCAGCGGGTCGCAAGCTGAGTTTGCGCCGAGCGGCGGCTGCGAGGCCGGCTGTGTTCCAGCCGCGCAACTCCCCGCCGGCGAACCGTCGACCGACCCGCCGACAACTCCCCGACGTCTGGCTCGAGCCAGCCGTCTAGCCGTTGCTCAACGCTATTGAAACAAGCATGCCATAAATTGCAAACGTGTTTGTTCTTGTGGTGCTTTATCAAAATACATAATTACAATTCAGCTTACTGGAAAATGTGTAACCTTTGGTGCAGATTTTGTTTTCAAAGGAAATAAGAATTTGGGGAAACCCTAGTGTTTTACTCTACAATTCCCTCGTAGGAATGCCCATACTCGCTGGAATATGGGGGCTTTCCGCAACTTTTTATAGTGGAGGGAGCACTAATCCCACTTCTAGCCTGAATGGCTGGTCATGCACATTCTTCTTCCGCCGAACGGTCTGCCACGGTGTATTGAGTCCGCCGCTCTCCGCATTGGAAGTGACGCTCTGGACAGTACCCTTCTCGCTTCTGCATCGAAAAGAGCGCTTGATGCTGCCGCGAGGTCCACGGCGCCTCCCTCCGTTCAGCCGCCATGAGTGATGTATAGCCGTGCCATCGGTCGCGGCGCGCTCTCGTAATGTTGCCAGGTTGGCGATATGTCGTCACTTTGGCGAATTTTCAATTCGCACGGCGATGGAAAACGGCGATGGCTAGCGATGGACGACAAATCGGTCAAAATTGCCGACTTTCGATTTTGAGATAATCATTGCAATGGTGGCATTGCTGCAGAAAAATACAATGGCATAATCAGGGGAGCGTGTGTGTATGTGTGTGTGTGTGTGTGTTTGGTGCTAGGCCATGCCATTCCCAAGATGACTTTATTCGTTGCAAAATGTATATATTTATGATACTAAAAAAACTAGAAGCATTTGATGTAGCTCAAGTTCAAATCCTCTACAATTCACATCGGATGAGCTTTGACATTGCATTTATTTGATTATAATTTATTTTAATTTTTATATTTTCCCCGCCCCGTCCCTCCAAGCCGACTCAAACCCGGCTGATGAATCCGCCTGTGGTAAAATAAGAAACTAGATATGATAACAATCATACTCGCGTAATGAACTACTTACGCAGTTCAAACAGATCAGATATCATATTACTTGCGCGATTCAAATGAGATGAATCATCTGCCTGCGGCACCGGTTTCGCTCAGTCACATAATGATTCACATTTATCCAGAGGCGGCGCGGTGTGTGAAATAGGTAAACAATATAGAATGCGTAGTTCAACTTGAATAATGTACAGACTTTACCTGCCGGTCTATGACATATATACACATGGGTGTGGTTTCATATCATTTTGAGGGGGAAAGCGCCCTCACAATGTTGGCTTTGCCGCGCCAATCCATTGCCTTCATGAATTATGAGATATCGATATCTCGAGATCCACCACTTCTACCACTTCAGTCCAAGGTACGACAGCATCAGGTAGGTATATCTTCTGTAGTGCTCTTGGAAAACCTGGAAAGGCTTAAGGAGAGGGGCCTACCCCGACGCCCCCTAATATATTAAATTGAAAATGGTGACTAGTCATTGAGAATTTCGGCATTCTGCTATGCCCATTTTCACACCACACATGTAATGAAAAAAGCAAGTTTTTTTATAGACTTGCTGTGAATCACGGTGCGTATGTAGGATTTCGGACATCTGCAGCAGTTTTTGATGTAAACCATTACGCCGAGACATATTCTGGATCAAGTTGTTGAACATTCCCGGTACACGCATAATCATATTTCAAACACCATTTTAAGAAACCCAGGGCTGCCAGCTTTGATTAGTGTCGCACCCAGAAGGTAGTTTGGCGGGCAGCGAGGGTCTTAGATGACGTACGAGGCACTCGTTGAGAACAATTGCCAATCAAGTGATGCACGCACAAAAAGTTTTGAAACTGAATACAAGCATCAACTAAAAAGCTAACGTTTTCTTCGAGAGATAAACATTACGATCGCGTACCACTTTTAAACTATTGACTGTGCGTTTTGTTCTGTCCTGAAACCCAATGCACTGAGAGGAGGAACGCCGGTCCATTTGGGGCCGTTTGAGGATAATGCAAAGTTGCCACTAATTTCTTTTTTATCGTTGGTTTTCTACGGAATGTAGCCTCGGCATACCACCAACCCAACGTTCTCAACATGAAATGTTTCTGGACGTCGAGAAAATCAACATCATTTTTTTCTTCTGCGAGATGATAGGCATTTTGACAGCTACTTTCCGCCAAACACGAAAACCTTTGTGCCTCTCCATTGCAATCACGGGCGAAGGACCAGGGATGAGGGGGGGAGCAGGGGAGTCATGCCCATGCTTTTGCGGTAGTTCAGTCGGTAGGGCGTTAAACTCTTGATCGTAAGATCATCAGTTCCAATCTCACAATCGGTGGGATTACCGAGTCCACCCGTGACCAATCGGCGTGAGAGGTTGGCGACTATATGGCCTAACAATCGAATACGTCTTAAAATAGCCCAAGGATCGTTCGTTCGGATCTCAGCCAGCGCCGTCTCTCCAGTCAGATTCTCACGCCTAAGGGGGAGGGTCCGACCCCCAAAAATGTAATGAAAATGAGAAAGCTTGCGGTGCGCGAAGCGCGCCTAAAATTTAATGCATTGCGTGGTGAAAATCTACAGGTTTCTTGTTTGAGTTAGTTTTTTTTAATGCTGGGGGTGCGAGCCCCTGGGCTGCATCTCTTATGAAGAGCTTAGATACATGGACAGTAGATGAGTTAGATACATATAGCAGTTATTATGCGATTTCTACCAGGACGTATTGACGGAGAGCCCTTTTCGGAGGGTGTCGTTATTGTTGATTGGCCCCAAAATAAAGCGATTTAGAACTGAAGTCCAGACTCCCTTGAACATATATTCATTTTTCCGTATTCTTCGGAACGAGCTAGCAGGGCCTATTGTAGCTTGACTGCGGTGGCCCAGTGCGGTGGACGCAGGTAGCGTCCATAATGATGTCAAAATTAACACAATTGGAGTGGGCTGTTTCATCTCAACATTAATAAATTAAAAACGCTCATTTTTTTCCATCAACCCTTCCTGCCCCGTCTGGACTTTAATCCGAGTACCTTGAGAGTTATAGGCTATCAAGACTTAAATTAAGCCGATCCAAGAGGCGGGCGGGGGAAGCAGAGTGGCACTTCTCTACCATGATCCCAAAGTTGAAGAAATGTTCAGGATGGTCAGGAAATTCACATAAATCCGCGTATCTATTCGGAAGAGGGCTTGAACTATACCAAAAGCCGTGACATTCCAGAGTCGGTGCCTCCGCCCTCTAAGGCTTACTCATCAAATATTCGAGGCGCCTTCCGGTATACTTCAAAGCAGGGTGTTGCAGCACCATTAGCCCACATATGGTTGTGCCACCTGGCAGGGATGTCACTTTGTGTATGCTGAGCTACTGGCCCCTTCAGTCCTTGATTTGGCCCCCTCAATTATCGATTTGTCTCCGCAATCAGGCTGAAGCTTAACTATTTGGCCGATGGGCGTACACTAGATACAAATGGTTTTAGGGGCAGCTTTGACCATCAAAAAGGTCATTTATCCCCACCCCAGCCACAACGAACTTCATGAAGTGACACCCATGCCACTTGACTATCGCATACCTGGTAATTATGTCAAAGCAATGATTTGATGGGAAAGGTGACAATACAAAACGATATCTTGCAAAATGTTACGGCCGTGGTCGTCCTCCGAAGTCAGCCTGCTCCTATGCGATGGACTGCCTCCACCTGCCGGCCGTATGGCGGGATGTGGTGGTGGGGGGTGGGGGGGCTACCTGACCAGCGGACCGGGGCCACGTGGGATGGCTGGTGACGCTGGCGGAAGACGAGTTGCGTCGCAGACACCATTGACGTCACCGGAGTGGGCAGCGATAACGGCCCGGCCGTGTCATGCGCTTCCTCGCGGCGTTGCGCGGCGGGACCTGTCGCCGCCGACAAGGAAGTGTTGGCCATTCAGCCCGGTCGGCAGGCCTTGGCGGGGCCTTGACGACGCCGCCCCGACAGCCGTTCGGTCGGATACAGTTGTCCGTGCGGTGTGCCGACAGCGATCCAGCCGGCCGAGCCGGCACCTGCCGCCGTCCGACACTGGCGCGGCCGACTAACCAGACACGGGAACAGGAGTCGGCCCGCTGTTGATGTGGCTCGGTGCCGCCTCTCATAACCGATAGGTGTCCGCCGAATTTCCTGGACTCAATACATGGCTATCAATCGCATATCGTGTTTGTAGGAAAACTCCGTTGAAAAAGGCAAAAGGCGACGAAGACTAGCGAGCACTATCACAAACTATTGGCCAGTATAGGGCTGACGCATAGTCATTTGCCGTAGAAGTACAATACAATAATACAACTATTTCTCCAACGAATCAAAGTTTATCCAGTCAAAAGCGCTAAGCCGTGGGACAATCCAATAACAACATTATGTCCTTCCATGACGTACCTTTTCCGTCGATAATCCTCTATATGCTGGGTATTTGGACGAAAGGTGAAAATGAGAAACAGTTGAATTTCTTGTAAATATTGTATTGATTGCCTTATCTTGCTTGGCAAGATCAGGTTAGGTTACGTTAGGCATTGGTGTGCATCCCAATGCGAGAACGAATCTAAGTTTTCAGTTAATGCTTATTTGCACGAAGTACGCAGCGTTCGACCATTTGTATATTCGACATTTTGTCGTAGAATAGCGAGTCCTTGCTTGCACAAAATTCGGTTTCAGTCTTATTATTATTTGTGGTATTATTGTTACTATTATTATTATTATTATTGTTATTATTATTCTTAATATTATTATTGTTATTATTATTATTACTATTATTATTATCGTGATTATTATTATTAGTAGTAGTAGCAGTAGTAGTAGTAGTAGTAGTAGTAGTAGTAGTAGTAGTGGTGGTGGTATTAGTAGTAGTAGTAGTAGTGATAGCAGTATTACTATTATTATTATTGTTGTTGTTGTTGTTGGTACCTCCTCATTACTTACGTTTGAAGTGTTTACTTTATGCTGTATTATACTCAAAACTACACATGCTTGCCGTGAGCTGCCTAAAATTTGCAAGTGGAGAACGTCGGATGTTGAAACACAAGTGCCTTTATTTGGTGAACATTACAAATAGGCATAGTTAACGTAGCATTGCACAGTTAATGTGACGTCTCAGGTACTGACCTTGTATGTACCACCAGCCACACAGTGTGGACGGAATTTGCATCGCCAGTCACACACTGTGGACGGTATTTGCATCACCAGTCACATACTGTGGACGGTATTTGCATCACCAGTCACACACTGTGGACGGTATTTGCATCACCAGTCACATACTGTGGACGGTATTTGCATCGCCAGTCACATACTGTGGACGGTATTTGCATCGTCAGTCACACACTGTGGACGGTATTTGCATCACCAGTCACACACTGTGGACGGTATTTGCATCACCAGTCACATACTGTGGACGGTATTTGCATCACCAGTCACACACTGTGGACGGTATTTGCATCACCAGTCACACACTGTGGACGGTATTTGCATCACCAGCCACATACTGTGGACGGTATTTGCATCACCAGTCACATACTGTGGACGGTATTTGCATCACCAGTCACACACTATGGACGGTATTTGCATCACCAGTCACACACTGTGGACGGTATTTGCATCACCAGTCACACACTGTGGACGGTATTTGCATCGCCAGTCACACTGAAATGGACAGCTAGTATTTGCATCGCCAGTCACATACTGTGGACGGTATTTGCCTACCCGCGCAGCACACTGTGGACAGCCTACACACACTCCCCTACTCGCGGACGGAATTGACAGCCAGTACACTGTGGACGATATTTGCATCACCAGTCACATACTGTGGACGGAATTGGCAGCCAGTCACATACGACGTATTTGCATCACCAGTCACATACTGTGGACGGTATTTGCATCACCAGTCACATACTGTGGACGGTATTTGCATCACCAACCACACACTGTGGATGGTATTTGCAATGCCTCTTCTGCAACCAAGTGTTAAGATTGGTTGCAGAACGGCCTTACCCTCGGCAGAACTGACAGCCTACACACACTCCCCTACCCGCGGCAGAACTGGCAGCCTACACACACTCCCTTACCCGCGGCAGAACTGGCAGCCTACACACACTCCCCTACCCGCGGCAGAACTGACAGCCTACACACACTCCCCTACCAGCGGCAGAACTGACAGCCTACACACACTCCCCTATCCGCGGCAGAACTGACAGCCTACACACACTCCCCTACCTGCGGCAGAACTGACAGCGTACGCACACTCCCTTACACTCGGAGAACTAATGGATTTTCAGAGGTCAGTCGGGGCGGGTCGAAAGAATCCAGGGGAATTACCGCTGGATTCGTCGGTTATCCTGCACTTTAGCATTGAGCCCCTATGAGTCGGAACTTAAAAATGTGCTCCAAATTAATGTGTTGCTCAATCATCGCCATTGAGCTATGTCCATAGAATGTCCAGCCCTGCAGCAACGAAAACGACATCGGTTCGGAAAAGTGCAGTGGTTTTCACCTTTTTTTTCCCTCAGTGAACTTCGAAGCAGGAAGGATGAAGAAGCTTCATCAGGAAAGAGTCATGTGGAATGCATGCTGGATGCTCTTTGTGGCAAGGGGAATTAAAATATGTTTCACAAACTGGTGATGTGTATTGCTGAGTGGTCAGAAGCGAAGGACCTGACTCGTAGTTTGGTGAGAACGATGTGGGTGCCGCTGGTTCTGATCCACACGTGTCCGATGCTTTTCTATCGGCGGACGCACCACCAGGACTTTGACGAGTATTGAATACGTACATACATACATACATACATACATACATACGAGACTTGTGCTCGACTCGAGTTGAATCGAGAATCGACTCATGAATCAATCGTTTTTGGATGAGTCACGAGTTGAATCGATTCTTTTCCCCGAAATATATATTGAGTCGTGAGTTGAATCACATCTTTCTAAAAAAATGAGTTGAATCATGAGTCAATCATTCAAATCACAATGAGTTATTTGAGTCTTATGACTCAAATGCAAGTCATGAACAAATTATATAAAGCATGTATCTTTGTGAATAGTATGCTATGGCACAAAGTAGGGAGTAAAAACACAGCATAATTATTCATGCTCAGCAATACAATTGTCAACTTGTCAGCTGCCAGTGAGTAAAGAATGAGGGGTATTGAAGTTATTTACCAAAAACCAATGACAATAACTACAAATAAGTATTAATGTTAAGCTTGGTATTCACAATCAGTATCAATGCATGAGTCAATCCTAGTGCCAGGAACACAGCACAGCAATGGGTTGTGATTGTGAAAAATAATATGGAACCGAAACGGTCCCGCACTGCATTAGGTATCTGCACTGAATAAAATTGCGTTGGTTTGTTATTTGTCATACGCGCGTCTGATATGTAGTAAGACTAACGTCACTACAAGAGTTTTGTAATGCATTAGATCCTTATTTTCTTTTTTAGTTGTGGTGCTTGCAACTCCACTTCGTTTGTATATATATATATATACCAACCATTACAGTGTAGACGAATGATAAATAATGTGAGGTGAAAACAAAGTTATAGCAAAAATAATATATTCAACAGATGTTTCGATGCTAAAGCATATTCGTTGGTGTCTAAATGTATACTAATTCCCTTATTTAATTAGACACAGATGAAGATGCGCTGACATCGAAACGTCTGTCGAATAAATTATCTTTGCTATAACTTTGTTTTCACATTGCATTATATAAGACATCTATATATATATATATATATATATATATATATATATATATATATACATATACATATATATATCTATATATATATATATATATATGATATATAATACATATATATATATATATATATATATATATATATATATATATATATATATATATATAGATATAGATATATATATATATATATATATATATATATATATATATATATATATATATATATATATATATATATATATATATATATATATATATATATATATATATATATAAATATATATATATATATATATATATATATATATATATATATATATATATATATATATATATATATATATATATATATATATATATATATCTATATATATATATATATATATCTATATATATATATATATATATATATATATATATATATATATATATATATATATATATATATTAGGGTGCCACTTATTTGAGGGTATTTTAATTTTTGTGAATTTCTATCGGGACGGGCGGGTTTCTGGTGTCATTCCGTCTAAAGACATTGTGTGTAAAATATTTTTTGAAATAAAATAATAATTAGAACTGCCTCAACGAGGTCAAAGTTTATACTTTTTGTCGAAAAGTACTCATGGCGTTCTGTTATCATGCCAGTTTTAGTTTCGATAGCTGTTGTAGTTTCGGAGTTGAAAAATGATAACAGACAGACAGACGGACAGACAGACGGACGGTCAGAGTCGTTGGTTTAGTCTTCCGCACTGGTGTACAGAAGACTAAAAATGAGGTATTATACAGGGCGTAACATGAGTTTATCCAAATATTGATACAGGAGAAATAACATGTTATTCTAAGTAGAAAATGTTCTATGCACATATCCATTTTAAGGCTTTGTCGAAACGAACGAACGAACAGGCGATGTCGATAATCACAATCGAAGAGGACAGGGAGTTCCTGACGGGACAAAGGGCCGAGGTGCGGCGCGGCCGCATCTACTCCACACGTGACATGACGCTGCACACTGAGGAGGAGCGTGCGAGGAGACAGGAAGCGGAAAGGAGCCGCCAGCAAGATGCTGAAAGGGCGAACAGAGAGAGCCGATAAGAACTCGTCGCACTGGCATCGAGCTCCAGCTCAGGTGCAAGCAGTCCGACTCGGTCACCGACACGGCGTCGTCGCCGAGAAGAAGAGGAAGAGCTCTCTTTCCCGCGCCCGTCCACGTCGAATGCAGAAGCATCTACGACCCCTTTACCACCCAAGCGATTCCGCACGTCGAAAAAGATGATCACCCCTGATCTCCCCGCAGCGATGGATCGGACGAAACTTACCGACCGAGGTGTTTTTTTTTCATGTCGGCGGCTGCGAGGAGCTTGGGCCACGACCCTGAGGAGCTGGTCTTGAACCGCGAATCATCCCGCCACGACCGAGCAAAGTTTCGTGGTATGGCAGCAGCGGAAATGAAGGCAGCCTTCCATCCTACTGTGCCGCTGACCGTTCACTGGGACGGGAAACTCGTACCAGCGACTGACGGAGGCCCTGCTGAAGATCGCCTTCCAGTTCTGGTGTCTGGGGAGAACGTCGACAAGCTTCTGGCTGTGCCCAACCTCCCCGACGGCACCGGCCGCGCCATGGCGGAAGCCGTCCTCTCTGCCCTCGAGGATTGGGACATCAAGGGACGGATCTGTGCTTTCTCTTTTGACACCACCGCCTCAAACACAGGACTCTTAGGAGCTTGCTCTATCATTGAGCAGAAACTCGAGAAGACAGTGCTTCATTTGGCTTGCCGCCACCACATCCACGAACTGGTGTGCGGGAAGGCATTCACGGCGTGCCTCGGTCCCTCTACTGGTCCTGACATCCTCCTGTGCAAACGATTTGCCGCCCAGTGGGACTTCATCGATCAAACCAAAGCGAAGCCCTTCGAGGATGTAACCATGCCGCAGCACCTGAAGGACGCCCGTGACGACCTGCTACATCCACGTGATGACTACAGGGAGCTTCTGGAGCTCTTTGTAATTGTGCTGGGCGGTCCGGGGTGCCCGGTTCGCTCGTCCCGGCGCCTTCCATCGCGCGCGCTGGATGGCAAAAGTCATCTATGCCATCAAACTGTTCCTGTTCCGGGAACAGTTTCAGATGTCGTCAGGCGAAGCGGCTGGAATTCGGCGATTCACCATTTTCGCCGTGTCCATCTACGTGACGGCCTGGTACAAAGCGCCGCTTCCGGCAACGGCCCCAGCCGCGGACCTCGCGCTGCTCAAGGCCCTCGTCTATTATCCGGACTCAGCGGTGGCCAAGGCGACGGCGAGTCTTCGCCAGGCACCTATGGTACTTGGGCGAGCGCCTCGTCACCCTGGCCATCTTCAACGAGGGGATCGACTTCGCGACAAAGCGGAAGATGATTAAAGCGATGGAAGAAGAGGAAGGATCGGAGGATCCCCACGGCGTATCAATGTGGACCTGTCCACCGCCTCAATCGCCAACAAGACATTGGCCAAGTTCACAACGACTACATCAAAGAAGTTCTTCAAGATTCTGGACATCAGCACCGTCTTCCTGCTCAAGGATCCGGAGGAGTGGCCGACGGACCCAGCCTTCATCGCCGCATCCCGCCGAGTCCAGCCCCTTCAAGTCGTCAACGACTTCGTGGAGCGCGGGGTTGCGTTGATGCAGTCTTTCAACCTGGCCCTTACCAAGAGTGAAGACAAAAGGCAGTTCCTTGTACAAGTGGTCGAGAAGCACCGCTGTGACTTCCTAACCGCCCGCAAGTCCACCGTGACCTCTACAAAGTAGGCAACAATGAGTGAGAGATGGGCGCCCATGATACCCCCCCCCCCCCTTGAGGGGCTAATACTCGAATTGAGGGGGACCTAGAGTTGAAAGTATGAAGTCCAGTTATATGTTTTAGGTCATGATTAGTAGTTTGAGCAAACTAGAAGTGATATTTTATTTGCTAGAGGCATAGAACATCATATTCTAAAATTTCTACTTTTCGAGAAAATATACTAACTTTGACCGCACTGAGGCAGTTCTAAGTATTGTTTCATTTCACAAATATTTTACACACGATATTTTTGCTGGAATGGAACCAGAAACGCGCCCGTCCCGATAAAAATTCAAACTTTCGAAAATAAGTGTCACCCTCATATATATATATATATATATATATATATATATATATATATATATATATATATATATATATATATATAATATACATATATATATATATATATATATATATATATATATATATATATATATATATATATATATATATATATATATATAATGTGTGGGTATTGCACACTGAATCATATGGCTCATGAGTCTGATACAACTGAGTCGGATCTGAATCGATTCAAATTTCGGTCAGTCTGTTTGAGTCGCGAGTCGAATCATGCTTTGTGAGCTCTGAGTCTGAATTGAGTCGAATCAAATAATTTTGGCCTGCTCTGAATCATGAGTCGAATCAGATCTCAAGATATATGAGTCACATGTGAGTCGACTAAAAAAAATGAGTCGAGAACAAGTCTGATACATACATACATACATACATACATACATGCATACATACATGCATACATACACCATAGATGACGAACTATCGGGATTTCACGGGGTCCAGCAGCAATAATTTTCCTCCAGAAATCCAATCCAAAATTAAAACGACATCGATTTCGCAGTGTTCTCAGCCCTTCCCATTCGCTACACTGCACTCAGATTTATTTTTATTCTGAAGTAAGTGTTTTCCAGTGAGAATCCATGAAGGGTCCATCGATCCAGAAAGAGTCCTGACCCCCCAACCTCCGGGAGAGTCTTCACACATGACGCACACACACACACACACACACACACACACACACACACACACACATCCACACACACACATACACACACATACATACACACACATACACACACACACACACATACACACACACCACACACATACACACATACACCACACACACACACACATATACACACACACACCACACACATATGCACACACACCACACACACACACATACACATAAACACACATACACCACACACACATACACATACACACACCACACACACATACACACATACACATACACCACATACACATACACACATGCACACCACACACACACACATACACATAAACACACATACACCACACACACATACACATACACACACCACACACACATACACACATACACATACACCACATACACATACACACATACACACTACACACACACCACACACACACATACATACCACACACACACCACATACACACATACACACCACACACACACATACACACACACACCACACACACACACACACATACACACACACACATACACTTACACCACACATACACCACACACACACATACACACCACACACATACACATACACACACACCACACACACACATATACACATACACATACACCACACACACACATACACACGTACACCGCGCGCGGTCAGTTGGCGCCGCTCGGCGGCTCTGACTGTTCTCGGCAGCGGCGGCTCTGACTGTTCTCGGCAGCGGCGGCTCTGACTGTTGTCGGCAGCGGCGGCTCCGACTGTTTTCGGCAGCGGCGGCTCTGACTGTTTTCGGCAGCGGCGGCTCTGACTGTTCTCGGCAGCGGCGGCTCCGACTGTTTTCGGCAGCGGCGGCTCTGACTGTTTTCGGCAGCGGCGGCTCTGACTGTTCTCGGCAGCACTCGTCGACGCCTCCAGACAGGTGGCTGACGGCAGCCGGCTATGGATTCTCAGCTCGGCGTCTATAAATACGCGTCACCTGCAGTGAGCTGGCGGGTCCCACACGGCTGCTGTAAGGTCGCAGGTGGCGCCGCTCGCTGCGGCGTCATGTCACTTTGTAATTCCGACGTCACCCGGTCCTGGGGGCGGAGTCGGTCATGGTGACGTCATCTGAGCTCTGAGTTCGGGCGTCACCGACTGCGCAGCGATCCCAAAGTGGCCACACCGAGTCGGCGCCGCCGGTTCAACTTCATCAACGTCGGGACCACCGGGTGGCTGTATCTCGCCGCATGGGAGCAGCAGTCCGAACTTACCCACGGGCTGACATTTTCCGGATGTGCGAGTGCTGTCTGCTGGCGAGCAAATTCGACAGCGCCTCGGCGGGTAGACCATGGCCGTGTCTTATGAAGGCCGTGTTGATTCGGCGCAGACATCCCCATGCACCTGACATGAGATAGCCATGCTTGTTTCGGACAAATGAAGAGGGTATGAATGGTCGCATTTTGGTGCCGGATGACGAGAAAACACCAGAATGATGACCTTACCCGATACGAATAAGTTTTCATTCTGCGTCAGGCGATCAACGAATTGCGCATTGGAAATAGTGTTGTCACCTGACGTTTTCCCATGCAATGGCAAGTCCCGTGCCGTAAACGCAAGTTGGCTGATTTTTAGATTCCTCATGATGAAACAAATCCGTCTGTGTATATTTCATCGTTATTTATGTGGAAGCCAGTAATGCATGGCAAACACCCTAATTGTTAACCGTAGCTTGATGTCAGCAGCTATAGCCACACATAGCATAAGACCGAATAACACATTAAAGCATTACCTATGCAATGGGAACGAGGTGTGCTCAATCATCAAAATAACACAGAAAATAGTCGATGGACATCCATATCCAGGTCATCTAGGCATTCTTTACAACCCACCCTACCCCTCCTCCTCACAGCTTCCACTCTTGACTCATCTCAGTTCTGTATGCTTTGCGGAGGAAAGATTGCAGCCCCGATTCCGAAGCTTCTGCATCCGCCGCAATGGCGAAAAAGTTCTGCTGGGTATGCGTCTTTGGCATAGTTGCACGGCATTTTAATGTTTGCACAGATGAAGCTATGGCGTTCATGCTCGCTTGTCACCAATCCTGTCGACTCGGTGACGACCCTGACTGTCCGCTCCACTGCTGACGTGTGAGCTGGGTAGGCGGGCACAGCCAGAGGAGTGTCGTCAAGCTACATCACCTCCTGCCCACCGATATCTCTTTTGGGGGATGGCTCACTGTAGCTGCTCCAGTCGATGAGGTCTTGGTATCTTGCCGCTTCAAAGTTGACTGATGGTAGTTTGTATGGTCGCACTTCCTCCGTCGGCGGCGTGCGGTGGCACTGAAGAACCTGGCTGACTGTTGCCGCCCTCATACCGGCATCGTCCTCACTCAGCACCGTCAGCAGGACTTCCTCTAGGTGATACCAGTAGGCGTTGCGCTGCATCATCATGATTATTGGTTCTAGCATTCCGGCAGTGATCGCAGAGGAGTTGCGCTGATCAGCATGCTCTTTGACACTCTGGCATAAGTTTCATTTGTCTTTATTCGCAACCAAATCAGTACCTAATGTGCTATGTTGCTGACAGGGGTGGATACAAGGGGGAGGGGAGGCACTGGAGACATGTGCCCACCCCATGGGATGTGAGCGCCCTTTCGTCCTGGAAAAGGCGACCCTCTGGGAAGGCTCGAGTACACCCTCTCCTCGAATCTTGCAGCCAGAGGCACCCTCTGAGAGGAATAGGCGCACACTTGGAAGAAAAGGCAACCCTCCGGGATGGCCCTTGTTGCCGACAGACACTGCATGCCGCGCTGTGGTCTGTCGTTCGCGGGCAGCCGCGACATCGGGCTGGACACCGCATGTCCAGCGACGACGTGCTTGCTCGACCTGTGGGGCGTCCCCGTCGCGTCGCTCATATTTGTTCTGCGTATTTGCTGAACGCCGGCCGCGGCGCAGGTGTGTGGTGTTTATGCGACCCGTTGACCCTTTTACACTACATGTCGTGCTGTGGCCTGCCGTTCGCGGGCAGCCGCGACATCGGGCTGGACACCGCATGTCTAGCGACGACGTGTTTGCTCGACCTGTGGGGCGTCCCCGTCGCGTCGCCCGTATTTGTTCTGCCTATTTGTTGAACGCCGGCCGCGGCGCAGGTGCGGGGTGTTATGCGACCCGTGACCCCTTTCTCTCCTTGTCTCAGCTGGCCCTTACCTTCATATATAAGCGGCGCGTCTACACCCTCTCGCTCTCTTCTTCCGTCGTCTTCTTCAGGTGCACTGCACCTCTGCCGTCTCGCCGTCGCCAATATAGAAATGAGTACTTTGAGCGAGTGTTGAAGTGATAAGTGGAACAGTGAGTGATCAGTAGAAGTGAATTGAGGAACCACACGCAGCACTGCTCGTCACGGCTGGGTCACCGTGCCTGACTCTGTTTTCCTGCTTTCTTTCCACGTTTTTCGTACTCCTTCATTTCCTAATGCCACTGCTCTCTTGAATTGGAGGGTTCCTTCACTCTTGAATTGGAGTGCTCTTATCTAGGTCCTTGCTCTCTTGAATTGGAGGGTTCCTTCACTCTTGAATTGGAGTGTTCTTGATTAGGCCACTGCTCTCTTGAATTGGAGAGTTCCTTTGTCTCCCTTGAATTGGGGAGCTCTAACCTACAACCTCTATTATTACGTCCACCTTTATTTAGGTACTTCGATTATTTATTTACATTCTCCCATCACACATCTTTTCGACCTCTCATATTGCAATTATTTGTTCCTATTCCTATTGTTATTCAAATAATTTCCTTTCACATGTTGTTCCCGCTTACTTCTCCCTCGCTCTCTCTTCTATACCATTCTCTTTAGGCCTCTTGGCCATTCTACCCAATGCTGCAGGGCGCCACCCACATATATACAGTCCACTACTAGCGGTTGAACACGGCGTCCGCAACAGCCCTAGTTCACACACCCATCGATTTTTTTTTATCAGCCAAAGGCGGCCTTCGGAAGGCAAAGTGGCACCTCTTCGAACAAGTGCCCCCCCCCCTCACCATGACAATTCCTGGGCCCGCCCCTGGTTGCTGGCTATCCACCGGAGCATCTGAAAGCTGCTCTGATGAAACATAGATTGAGATGAAATATAGCTGAGATGAAATATGGATTCTGAGCAGGGCGGCTGGCAGGCGTCAGCCACTTCGAATGGTTCAGCGAACAGAGCTTCCCATTGACTGCATCTGACGCTAAAGAGCCACGCTGCAGATCAACAGCCAATTGGTACATGACTCACTGTTTGCCGCTGATATTGACAGCGGCCAATTTCTCGCCAATCAGCTCTGTGGTGTTTCCAGCCACGAGACGAAAGCCAACCACCGACTGCATGTGCCCTGCTCCGCTCGCTGCTTTGCCCAGATGCCCAGCAAACAATTTGCGTCTGGTAGTGTCGCGAGCCAAAGCTTTGATCACCGCTATGAAATTGGGTTCATTACTATGCAATTGGCACATAAACCAATGGACAGCTCGGGAGAGAAAGTGGCTCCCCTCCGGACATGTGCCTCCCATGATAATTCATGGATCCGCCCCTGCTACTAGGTCGATTTATTCGCGTAAGGCGGCGTTAGATTTCTTGTGACGCAATCCACATTTCTAAAATGAAGGGTGGAAAATGTTGCCAATGGCGGATGCAGGTAGCCAAAAGCGGGGAGACATTCCGATATTTTGTTAACGGCCGCTGTCCTCAGATTTCTGACTCGGTGTGTTTGTAATTGATGTCACTGGAGGCCCAATGGACTATGGACTATGAACTATGGACGATGGATAATGTCTGTAATGCATATGTAATTTGGTTTTAATTCAAATCCATGGTCGTCCATTGGTGTGTAATCGGAGGGACACTTTTCAAATGTACATTTTAGTGTACATTGAATCCAGTGTATACTGAGTGCAATTAATTCATCAATAATCAGATGGGATACACGCCGTTTAATAGCCTTTTGTTGGTTTATGGAGGTTGCTATTTGTTGGTGAAAGGTTGAAACTTGGATAAGTTCCTCTCGTATTTCATGCATGCATATTCGTGCAACATCGAAAACAATCACAGCACATTCTTGACTAAAACATTCCTTCCACACATACCTCCCGTGTACACACACTACGAGCAAAAACATCGTTGCAAGCAGGTGCATACTGGTTCAACTGCAGCATGTGGAGCTTCACAGCCGCTTATATGCTATGCATAGGTGACCACAGTACTGCTTGGTATGCTACATGCGCATAGCAGCGCCGCATACCATGCACTGGGTTGCATATTTGGGTAGCTTGTCCCCCACGCTCATTGCTGCTCGCTCTTTTCTGCTCCACCTGGAATCGCCTCTGCTAAGTTACTATATATTGTTTTACGTTGTTTTTGTGTCACATCACGACAGAGAACGGTGTGCCTGAGAAAGGAGCATCCCGTTGAAACTGCCGGAAACGGGGCGGAGCTGAGCATGGTGCATGCTACGTGCAGGGGATGCACCGCGAGCGCCGGTGGTTGAGAGCGTGCCGTCGCATTTGTCGCTTGG
>JAOTOM010001642.1:0-75124 GCA_034440615.1 Ashinkailepas kermadecensis | reverse complement strand
CCGTATGTACAGAAAGTATGCACGTTCTGCCGAACGGTAGGTAGAGACTGTTCATACGTACGCTCGCTACTACGGTGGTACAGGCCGTGCGTGCTGTCGTTACGGCCGGTAGTATGGACCCATCGTGCGCTCGTTACGGCCAGCAATGAACACAATAATGAAAGCATCTAACATGTATCTGCATTGTCAAAAACAAATGTTTTCCAGGTGTTTTTGAATGGTGTTTTGATTTTGAATGAATTCTGTTGTTCTTTCCTAAATAAATGTTTTTTATTATTTTATTTTATTATTATTTATCATATAAATGTATTGCTTAATTGAGATATAAGTGCTCTAACTTGAATTCCTCATATCTTGAAAAAGCTATCATTTCAAGATAAAGGAATATTAAATTCACTCAAATCACACCAGAAATCACCAAGAGTAATATATTTTGGACCATAAATTGGTATAAGGACTTCTTGTATATATTTACCCCTACCTCATACAGCACCACCAACCTCTCAGAATTGGAGATGTCATCTAGTTTTGGAATGTCATGCTCCCACCACTTCAGTATCACTGAGCTACTCTACTGACGGACCATTTATATATGCTACACATTCTATTTTCATCTCACAAAATGTTACCTTCTAATTGCTACCAAAGACTACCAGAACAACATTAATGGGACAATTGTTGTACATTTAATGATGATGAATTGTGTTGTGAATTTTCGAGGATGCTTGATGCCAGTCTGGCTTTGTATTCCATTGCGAAATAGTGTAGGTGAAATGCTGTGTTTGTTACTTCTGTTCTTCGTTAACGATAAGAGGCTATTCCACTGCTTCTAACTGACTGCTGTATCATCTTACAACAGCCCAGCATGTCCTCAAAGGAAAGCGAACCGAAGGACTACCGAAAACGACAGGATGACGAAATGCTCGTCATCGAGTCAATGTACCCGGGCGAGTTCAGCGACCTGCGGACAAGCGACCCGTGGCGTGTGTGGCGGCCGCCAGAGGTGAGCGTCGTGCTGCGGCCGTCGGCACAGCCGGCCGGCCAGCAGAACTGCGCCGTCAGTCTGCGTCTCAAGATGTCTCTCCGCTACCCGGACTCGCCGCCGACCGTGACGCTGGATCGGCCCGACGGCCTGACGGAGGACGAGCTCGCCACGCTGCAGGACGAGCTGCAGCAGCTCGCGGCGCGCCAGGCCGGCGTCGAGATGGTGATGGACCTGGTGGAGGCGGGCCGCTCGTGCCTCGACACGTTCAACCGGCCGCGCTTCCAGTCGCTGCACGCCGAGAAGGAGCACAACGAGCGCCAGCGGCGCCAGGCGGCGGCCGTGCGCGAGCGCCAGGAGCAGGAGCGGCTGCTCGCCCAGCAGGAGCGGCAGCGGCTGGAGGTGCAGCGCGAACAGCAGCGGCGGCGGCGGCAGCTGCACGAGGAGCGTGCTGCCCGCCGGGCGTCGGTCGGTCGCGACGAGACGTGCAGCGAGTCGGAGAACAGTGGCGAGTGCGGCGAGCACGGCGACCCCTGTCGGCTGGCGTTCTCCGGCCGTGACGAGGTGCTGGCCAGCCCGTGCGTGGACCACTCGTGGTCGGGTGCCGCCACGCGCTGTGCCATGGACCTCCGCTCCGGCGAGCCGCTGCGGGTCCAGCAGTGGATCGTGCGGTGGCCGCCGGCGCGCCCCAAGCAGAAACCCACCGACGGCGAGCCGGCCGGCCGCCAGCGCAAGGAGATCGAGGAGCAGATCGGCGCGCTGCAGCGCGAGCTGGCGCCGCTGCTGAAGCTGCGCCACGACAACTTGGTGCACTACCTGGGCATGACGCACCAGAAGTCGGACGACGGCGTGTCCGTGTTCGTGCTGCAGGAGGCCGTGCTCGGCGCCGACCTGAGCCGCTACGTAAGTCAGGGCTTGTGCATGGACGCGCCTCAGCTGCGGCTAGTTGCCGCCGGCGTGGTGGCGGCGCTCGCCTACCTGCACTCACGCGACGTGATCCACCGCGACCTGCGGCTCTCCAGCGTGCTGGTGGACTGCTCGGGTCGCGTGCGTGTGGCCGACTTCTCGCTGTGCCGGCGGCTGGCCGAGCTGGCGGAGGCGACCAGGCCGCAGCCCGACTACCCGCCCTACTCGAGCGGCGGCAGCAAGAAAGCGGACGTGCACCGCCTGGCCGTGCTGCTGGTGTCGCTGGCGCGCGGCCGCGTCATCTCCGAGCCGGCGCCCGAGCTGCCAGACTGGCTGCCCGAGACGGCGAGGCACTTCCTGGCGCGCGCGCTGGACGCCGACGAGCAGCGTCGCTGGTCCGCCGGCCAGCTGGCCGGGCACAGCTTCCTGAGCGGCGGTCCGACTTGCGACTGCGATCTGCCGCCGGCGGACGCTGAGCCTGCACCGCAGCCGCCGGCCACCATCGCCGACGTGGCAGCCGGTCCGCGGCAGCGGCTCGCCTCGGACTTCATCGTGATTGAGCAGCTCGGCAAGGGCGCCTTCGGCACGGTGCTCAAGGTGCGCAACAAGGTGGACGGCAAGCTGTACGCGGTGAAGAAGATCCCGCTGGGACGGAGCCGGTCGCAGGATGATCACAAGATCACTGTCGAGGCGCAGCACCTGGCCAGCCTGCAGCACGAGAACGTTGTGCGGTACTACACCTCCTGGGTGGAGACGATGTCGCCGCCACAAACCGGGCCGGCTGACCCAGACACAGAGCAGGACGATTTGAGCTGCGAGGACCCCACGTCAAGCGGCATCCAGTTCGAGCGTCGCGGAAGTGAAGAAGACGCGCTCACCGCAGCCGACGAATGGACAGCGTCTTCGGACGGTGGTGCCGGAGACGCGACCACCGCAGCCAACGGCTCTGCGGCTTGTCTCTGCATACAAATGCAGTACTGCGAGAAGAGCACGCTGCGCACCACACTGGAACGGCTAGTGCACAACCAGCAGCTGCTGTGGCGCCTGCTGCGCGAGATTGTCGAGGGTCTGGCGTACGTGCACCAGTGCGGCCTCATCCACCGCGACCTCAAGCCGGAGAACGTGTTCCTCGACCAGCACGAGCACGTCAAGATCGGCGACTTCGGTCTGGCCACATCCAAGGCGGTGCGGCCGCGCGGCGACGACGCCTCGGCGACGACGGACCGGCCGACGGTCGCGTCGGCCGGCGGCGGCGAGGTGTTGGACACGTCACACACGGCCGCCGTCGGCACGGCGCTGTATCGGGCGCCCGAGCTGACCAAGGACGCGGGCAGGTGCACCTACACCAACAAGGTGGACATCTACAGCCTGGGTGTGATCTGGTTCGAGATGTGCTGCGGCCCTTTCGCCACCCTCTCGGAGCGCGTGCACCGGCTGCGCGACCTGCGGAAACCGGACGGGATGTCGATGCCGGACGATGTGCGCCGGCGGCTGACCGACCAGCAGCTGCAGCTGCTCGACTGGCTGCTGCGGCAGGCGCCCACCGAGCGGCCGTCGTGCGTGGAGCTGCTCAGCTCGGACCTGATCCCGTCGCCGCCGCTGGAGGAGGCGCGCCTGCACAGGCTGTTCGTCGACACGGTCGGCCGGCCGGACACCAAGCGCTACCGGCATCTGGTGGACGCGTGCATGTCGCAGCGCGCGTCGCACGCCGACGCGTGCGCGTTCGACGTGACGCTGAACAGTCCGGCGGTGGCGCCGCAGCGCGCCGCGCTGGCCGAGGTGGCGCGCGGCCGGCTGGTGGCGCTGTTCCGGCGGCACGGCGGCGTGCCGCTGTCGGCGCCGCTGCTGACGCCACCCGGCCGCCAGTCGGTCGGCGGCGACTCGGTGCGTCTGATGACGGCCGCCGGCCCGCTGGTGGAGCTGCCGCGCACCCAGCGGCTGCCGCTGGCCCGGCTGCTGGCGCGCGCCGCCGCCGGCCCGTTGCGCCACTACTCGATCGAGCGCGTCTACCAGGAGCGGCTGCCGCGCGGCCTGCACCCGCGCGAGCGGCGCGAGGCGCTGTTCGGCGCGCTGGCGCCGCCGGCGGCCGCGCTGCTGGCCGACGCCGAGCTGCTGGCCGTGCTGGCCGAGTTGGTGGCGCTGTTCCCGGCACTGGTTGCCCGCGACTACCAGCTGGTGCTGGGCCACACGCTGCTGCTGGACGCGGCGCTGGAGCTGGCCTCCGTGCCGGCCGACACCAGGGCCGCCGTGCTGGAGGTGCTCGGCCGCCAGGGCCGCGACGAGTCGCGACCGCAGGTGGGTCACATGAACAACACCCACAGGGATGCAGTTTCCCACTCATACTCCCATTTATATGAACAATTTACAACTCCTTCCTTTTAATTTACAGCCACGTGGGAATTTGTGGCAATGAGGTACTGCAGCGTAGCGTGCTGCTCAGACTTTGTGTACACGACGCCTCCCTCTCCCTACCGCTAACGTATACCCATGTATTAAAGGCCTTCTCTTCAAGAAGTGGCAGGACAGCTGGTACTCAGTATAGTCATACTCAGTAAGCTGAAAACAATCAAACCTTCTTTTTGCGAATGGTTTTCGTCATCACATGGAATCAGATGCGGCGAGGAGGCAGTATGTTTCTTGCGAATATGTCACATATACGAGACAACTCCAATCCACCACCACCACTATTGCCATTTTTCGAACGGCGGTGACAACCTGCTGTGTCCAAGGTGCGGTGCCATGCTGTACTGTCAGTGCGGCATGTAATGATTTCCTGCTTCCGACTTACCCAAGAGCCTTTTGCTCGGTTTCAACCAGTTAAACTCGGTTAACACCATTGGTCTTGACAGAGCTAATGTTCTCTGGCTTTTTCTCTCCCCGAGCGTTATACATGATCGAGGGAAATAAAGTTACACGCTTGTGGTTCTATTTAAGCCTCAGGACATTACTAAGTAATTGTGCGGACTGTGTCTGTAGACTGTAGACTGTAAGTCACTGTGTCATCCTCTCGTGCAATGCGCTGTACTCCATGTGTGCGGACGTCACCTCACGGTCGATCGTGGCCGGCCCACAGCTGCAGCGTGAGCTGGAGTCGCTCGGGCTGACGGAGAAGGCGGTGAGTCAGGTGGTCTCCCGACTGGAGGTGCGTGCGCCGCTGGAGCGCGTGCGGTCGCTGTTCTCCAGTCGGCGGCAGTCGGAGGCGGCTCGACAGGCGTTGCACGAGCTGACCACCGTGCTGGAGAATGCCGAGGCGCTCGGCGTGACGTTTCCTGTCGTCATACACCCCGGTAAGTGGGTGCAGACGCTCGGCCAGTATGTGGCACACCCCTGCAGCCACCCTGCTGACAGCGTGCGACTTGTCACATGACGTGGCATGAAGCGTATGCACCCAGAGGAATGCGTTTAATTATGAAAGATCCATGACATTAGCTTGGCTTGGTCGTGAGGGATTCTTCTCGCAAGTGATCCCCGGTGCTGAGTTAGATACGTGACAGCAGCCGAGGTGCTAACGAAAAACAAAGTATGTGGTAATAGGACCAATGCTGGAAGTGCGTCTATGCTTTCCCGCTAACGGTGATTAACGCCAGGTGCGTGTGTGGTGTGGCGCCTGCTGACTCGGCTGACATCGGGCGTCTCCGTCAGGGCTGGTGCTCGGCCAGCAGCAGCACCACTTCTCGGGCGTGGTGTTCCAGCTGGTGTCGACGCGCCGGCGCGGCGACGTGCTGGCCGCCGGCGGCCGCTACGACCCGCTGCTGCGCGACTTCTGGTCGCTGCTGGGGCCGGCCGTAGCGCCGCCGGCCGCCACCGCCGTCTCGGTGTCGTTCGACCGGTGCGTGTCGGCGGCGGCCGAGGAGCGCGACGCGGCGCCGCCGTTCGACGTGGTGCTGCTGGACGGCGGCGAGCGGGCGGTGGCGCGCCGGCAGGCGACGGTGGCGCGTCGGCTGTGGGCGGCCGGCGTGCACACCTTCCTGTACGTGGGCGCCGACTCGGCCGCCGCCGTCGACGAGGCGTCTCGCTGGGCGGCCGCGCAGGGCGCCCGCGCGCTCGTGCTGCCCCGCGACTCGGACGCCAAGATGGTGCGCGTGCGGTCGCTGGAGACGCGCGCCGCCGGCGCTGAGAGGGTCGTGCCCGCCGACAGCCTGCTGGCCTGCCTCGCCTCGATGGGCGTGGTCGGCGAGCGGCCGGCTGAGGCGCCGCCGCCGCCGCCTCGGCCCGAGCCGACCCCGGCGGCGGGTCTGCAGGTGCGCTGGGTGGTGCACCGCGACACGGCGCGGCCCAAGGACCGCCAGCTGCAGGAGGCGGCCGCCGAGCGGGAGCTGGCGCCCGAGCTGCTGGCGCTGGGTGGTGCCGCCCGCCCAGAGGTGCTGCTGGTCGAGCTGGACCAGGACGACCTGCAGCAGCTGACCAGGCTCCGGCTCAACGACGTCGAGTCCGAGTTCCAGCACAGCGTCAATCAGGTGCTGGCGCAGTGTCGCGGCCAGCGCCGCTACGTGGCCAAGGTGTGCGACGAGCTGGCGCGCGTGCGCGGCCGCCGCTGCGTGGTGGTGCTGTTCAACTACCAGACCAGCTGCCGGCTGCTGCTGGCCTGCGCCGGCGCCGACCACTGGCGCTGACCACCAGCGGTCGGCTGCTGGTGCTCAAAATCAGCTGCTGACATTGGTGCAGCCAGCTGCTGATGGAGTCGCTTTCAATTCATTCCACTTTTGGGCGCTGTATGACCAACGCAGTCGATGCGCCCTTAAGCCCAAATAACCAACCAATTCATTCCACTTTCGGCCGTCATTGGGCGTCGGGCTCAAAGCTGCACCGTTCGCGTCACCAGCATGACCTGATAGTCACAGGTCCGGCTCACAAGTGATAACCGGTGCTGATTCGGACGTGCGACAAGCAGCCGAAGTGCCCGCAGAACCGGATGCGAACCGGTGGGAACTCCACAAGCTGACCGAACGCCCATCGGGCCTGTGGAGGAGTCGAGCAGCACCTCCGCTGGTCTGGAGCGACAGCTACTGGAGTGTGAGGTGGAGCGCGGTGAAGTAGCTAAGGTTCATGATTATTTAACACAAGACTAGTTTGCCACATCCTGTTTATACGTAATTAGTTCTAGGGGAATTAATTGTTTCAGCGGTGCGATTTAAGGTGGGTTTGTGCACTTTGCTAGTCAGAGGTGTGCAGCGTGAATTGTGATGTCCCTAGAAAGACTGCCTGATGCATTGCTGAACAGCGTCGATTAAGTGTACGAGTGTTGCATTTGGATTGTTCCGATAAGAAGAACGCGATGGTTGCAACCACGTCGTCGGTGCGTGGCCTGTGGATCGAGTGCACTCTCCGAACACGGGCGGGACGAGCGTTAGAGACACAAGTGTTATTCAGCTGACTGGTGAGCGCGACGTATTGCTGAGTGTTGTCGGCTCCAGTTGTGATACTGTCGCGGGAGTGGCGGTGATGCTGTGATGCTGCCGCAGTTGTGATACTGTTGCGGGAGTGACGGAGTTGTGTACGGATGTCGGCGAGCCGACGGCTGCCGCGTGCAGATCATCCCGTGCGTGGATGCAGCTGTGATCAGGTGTCATGTATCGTTGATCTTTTATGTTGGTAATTTGTTGCTCGCCATCTGTATATTTGTATCGGTGAAGTATACCGTGAGATGTGATCTGTGCGCCTGACGCGCGCCGGTTGGAACAGGATGTGTCGCACACATAGGTCCCGATTCTGTGTGAAGGCGTGTGAGACAGGCAATTCGGCGCGGCCGGCTGCTCTTGCATCGTTATATTCTCAGCGCTGCGTGGTTTTGCGACGTGCGATGACTTGGGCCGAGAGATGGCACATCAGACCATGACTCACTGCTTACAGACATTTAACCGGCGAAATCGACAAAGGGAATGACTGAGTTTGACTGAATCTTTCCAACTGGTTTTTTTCTGGGGGGATGACAAACGAAAATGGGTGCTGCACTCAGACTGATTTGACCGCCGGCTTGTGCGGGCAGAATTGAGCTGCTTACGGTATGACGAAAATAGTTCGAAAATCGCAGTGCCGAACAGCCCGACATAAATTGTGTCAACGAATACTTAACACGGACAAATACAGTGACTATCAGACTCCGTGAGGAGCACTCAAAATACATTTTGCGCTAACCAGTCCGAAAGTGTAGGGTTGCGCGTTATGCACATGCGCACCTCACCAATGCTTGTCGGAATGCTAGTATGGTGTGTCTACCGACAATAGATTCCGAGACACGCGGATCTAAACCAGCGACTCTCCGACATTGCTCCCGCCCGAGGGTGGGTCGGACTCTCCGACATTACTCCCGCCCGAGGGTGGGTCGGACTCTCCGACATCGCTCCCGCCCGAGGGTAGGTCATGGACTTCCCGACATCGCTCCCGCCCGAAGGTAGGCCAGGGACTCGCCGACATCGTTCCCGCCCGAGGGTAGGTCAGGGACTCTCCGACATCGCTCCCGCCCGGGAGTAGGTCAGGGACTCGCCGACATCGTTCCCGCCAGAGGGTAGGCCATGGACTCTCCGACATCGCTCCCGCCAAAGGGTGGGTCATGGACTTCCCGACATTGCTCCCGCCAGAGGGTGGATCATAGACTCGCCGACATCGCTCCCGCCCGAGGGTAGGTCATGGACTTCTCGACATTGCTCCCGCCCGAGGGTAGGTCAGGGACCCGCCGACATCGCTCCCGCCAGAGGGTGGATCATAGACTCACCGACATCGCTCCCGCCCGAAGATAGGTTGGGGACTCGCCGACATCGTTCCCGCCCGAGGGTAGGTCAGGGACTCGCCGACATCGCTCCCGCCCGGGGGTAGGTCAGGGACTCACCGACGTCGCTCCCGCCCGGGGGTAGGTCAGGGACTCGCCGACGTCGCTCCCGCCCGGGGGTAGGTCAGGGACTCACCGACGTCGCTCCCGCCCGAGGGTGAGTTAAGGGGTTTGACCACCAGGCCGCACCATATTGTTCACACAATTTACGTCGTCTGACCCCGTGTATCCCATGGGATGTATACGAAGGCCAATACAAGCCGCATTTCAAAAAGCAAACTTGATAGATAACTCAGTTTTTGCACGTGTCATACAGCGAAGAAATCAATGCACTTTTTGTTACGCAACTATATTAGCCAACAGGCTTGTGACAGTTCACCAGTACAATTATTGCTTGCTGATCACCCCAGGGTAACAAATACCTCGCAAAACACGAGGAAAACTGGAGTCGGCGCCTCATTCCACCACCAGTTCAGTCCCACCCTCAACCTGGTAAAACACGGTAACAGACGCTCGTGCTTGATTGATTATTTGGGCTTAAGGGCGCGCCAACTGCGAGGTCATTTAACGCCCGGACGCCCGCGCGCTCTGGCAGACTGCAGCGCCGTGGTACGGGCACCCCAGTCCGCCTCGCCAAGATACACGCCCGGTCCGGCACCACGAGTGAGTGACGGGTGCGCTACACTGGCCGCCATGCACGGGCGGCGAGCTACCTCGGTCGGAACGTCACGTGACTGGTCGTGACGCCCGCGGCCGGCGTCACGCCCGCCGGTTGGTGAGCGTGTGGAAGGCGGCGCCCAGCGCCCAGCTGGTCTCGTGGTCGTCGATCTTCTTCTGCAGGTGGAGCCGGTGACTGCCGGGCAGGCCGAGCGCCTGGTGCAGCAGCGCCGCGATGTAGGCCAGGTCGAGGCACGCCAGCGGCTGCTCCACGTTGGCCGTCTCGCAGGCGCCGCGCGCCGCCAGCATCAGCTGCTCGACGGTGACGGCGCCCCCGGCGAACGGGTCGATGAGGCCCGCCTCGCTCGCCCGGTCAAAGTAGTAGCTGATGGCGTACACCTGCCCGCAGCGGCCACGGGTCACTCAGAGGTCAGTGACAGGTCACAGGTAGGCCAGCAATGGCTTGGTGTGTGTCAGTCATATGCCAATGGCAGGGCAGCAATACGCCAGTAGTTGGTAAGTGACTGATCAGTGATATGTCCGTCGGTGATCAGTGACAGGTCAGTGATGGGATTCGGCCAGTGACGGGCTCCCGTTTATTGTTTACTGGGTGGTTCACGACACGGCTAATGGCGCCACTCACACTTTCTCGCCGGTGAGCCGCAGGATTGAGAAGTGTTCCGAATGGTGCGAGTATTGAACCCGGGATCTTTATATCCAGAGTTGAACACTCCAACCGCCGCCCCCAGTGACAGGCTGGTGAGGTCGGTTAGTTATTGGTTTTACGACACGTCGACCGTTGAATCATGTAGCGTCGCCAATCTCTCACGCCGATTGGTCGCGGGCGAAGAGTAGCGACGGGTGAGACTCGAACCCACAACCTTTCGATTGTGAGACGAGCATCTTATCCCTAGACCACTCGTCCCCACAGGCTGGTGAGGTCAACGCCAGCATTGTGTGGTCAGGCAGCAAAGCAGAGATCATAACAGCGCCTCAGGCGTAGTTCACAATTCCAGTTCGGAACGTTGAACAGCCTGGTCAATAGCAGTTTTTAGCACACGCGGTGCAGTTACTGTCTTAAGATCTGCAAAGTCAACGCATAGTCTGTGCCACCGGTCCACCCTGTGGCGAACCGCACATTTAACGTTTCTGACTTTTGCCAGTAGATGGCAGCATTACCTGCGAGGCATCAGTCATCTGGCACGTGTCCGCACACCGCTGGCACAGTTACGTGCTGCGGGCACTATTTGTGGAGCAGCAATGTCACCGTGCCGGTTCCAAAGTCGGTCCATGCCAGGGGCCCGCTGCGTGGCGTCATGCTCAGAATAACGCTCAAGGGCATCAAGCTGCCGTCACTGAAGATACGGCAGCTTCGTATGCATCGATAGCATTCCGCACAACAAACGGTGCGTTTCACCTTGCAAATTGCAACCTTTTGCATGCAATCAATTGCCGCCGTTACCACAATTTGCAAACCTTCCGCCAGCTTTAGGCATCATCTAACTTTGCAATTGGTCTGCAATATTCAATACCCTTGAATACTCCTGAATAAACTATCCTGAAGTGCAATGAACAGTTGAATACATGAACCAAGACATAAAATTCAAGAGCAGTGAGGAGGCCATGGACCCACGACTCTGAGTGTGGTGGGGGTGGTCGTCCCCTCCCGGATTTCTACAAGCCCCTGGTGTCGCCCGTATGTAATCGTCTACGGGATCTACGGGATTGGGATGGTGAATACAAAAATGAAAAGAACACTTGTTGTGGCCGCTGAGGCTGTTGTCGGGTGCATGAGAACGTCCACGAGCACTCACGAACATATGCGGGCCCTTGGGAACGTCTACGGGCCCTTACGCACGTTTACTGATCCTTGCGAACCTCTACGAGCCGTCACGAAAGCTTACGAGCCCTTAAGAGCTTGCATGGATACTTATGAAGGTCCACGGGTCCTTACGAACGTTCACGGACCTATAGGAATGTCCACAGGCTCTTGCGAACTTCTAAGGTCCCTTGCGAACATCTACGGGTCCTTACGAACGCCTACGGGCCATCACGGACGCCCACGTGCCATTGCGGAAGTTTACAGACCTATGCAGATGCTTACGGTTCCTTGCGAGCATCTACGAGCCCTTACGAACGTGTACGGCACTTACGGATGCACGCGGGCCTTTAGCGTCTTTGAACCGTTACACGCGTTTACTTACCCCTTACTGAATATTGCATCGATGTTGTTGTTATTGGGGTTTAGGGGCGCATCAACTGCGTAGGTTATACAGCGCCCACTGCATCGACGCTCTGTTAAATGAAGTTTTACACCCTACATCTATATGAATGTTTAGGCGGTTTATATTCCTAGTTTATAGCATTCATGCTTGCTTACAATTTGAAGAGGGAGGGCAACCGATGAGGATTTTACCAGTTTGTTTTTGGAAGAAAACACGAGCCCTTCTCGAAGAAAATGGACGACATTCCGGGTCTTGAAAAACCGTTGGAATAGTCCAATCGCCCTTGAAAATCCCTTGAACAATTTCTGGCTTTCCTGTCTGTGCCGTACAACGGGCTACGGCAAAATATACTAGCTGGCAAAACGCCTCGCAGAAGGCGGCGGAATGACCCTTAGTCAGTTAGTTATTTAGGGTTTAGGGTGCATCGACTGCATTGGCAGAATGACTCCGACAGCGTACAGCCGCAGCCAGCAATGGTGATGTCATGGCCGGTAGGTCGCAGCTGCCGTAGTTACTGCCTCGTCACCGACAGCTGCGGCTTGTCTGGCCAGCCGTGTTCTGCCCACCGCCACCACTCACCACACCCATGTCAGTTCGACACACTGGCCGTCGGCAGCCCGGGATCGTGTACCTCCCGGGTGTGCAGCTCCTCTGGAGCGTGACGTACCTCCCGGGTGTGCAGCTCCTGTGGAGCGTAACGTACCTCCCGGGTGTGCAGCTCCTGTGGAGCGTGACGTACCTCCCGGGTGTGCAGCTCCTGTGGAGCGTGACGTACCTCCCGGGTGTGCAGCTCCTCTGGAGCGTGACGTACCTCCGGGGTGTGCAGCTCCTCTGGAGCGTGACGTACCTCCCGGGTGTGCAGCTCCTCTGGAGCGTGACGTACCTTCCAGGTGTGCAGCTCCTTTGGACTGGGACGTACCTTCCGGGTGTGCAGCTCCTCCGGCGCGTGCACCTGCCCGCTGAGGAAGCGCACCGCCGACTGGTAACACTGCACGAAGTCGACAATAGGCTCCGTCTTGTCGATGAGGCCGCCCTTGCCCTTGATGAACTTGTAGTTCTTATCGGTGTCCAGTCCGCTGCCGAACCGGGTGACATCAGAAGAAGCGTATGACGCCATATCAGCTGTGACCAGTCCTGTACTGCCGGACCAGTGTGACGGCAGTGTTCCGTCACGGTAGAGAACAATGCCGGCCATGTCGCTTGACCAAACGAACTGTATTAGGAGGGTTATCCGTGCATCCAAACGGTGGCAAATAAGTATAGCTGAATACAAGTATAGCTGAGCTGAATACATACACAGGACTGAGGCTCAGTTTTCCTTGTTGGTTGGGCATATCAGCGCAGCAGAAAAGACCGAAAAGTGCGGGGATGGCCGAGTGGTTAAGGTGTTGAGACCTGAATACGAAGGTCCCGGGTTCAACACTCGTACAGCTCGGGCCATCGGCGAAAAGTGGGAGCGGCGCCATTAGCCGTGATTGTGCATAAAGTGCGTCGTAAACCACCCAATAAACAAATAACAAACAAAAAAGAATGAACGTTCCCCAGCGCTAGCCACTTTTCTGACAAGTCCATAACTTCTCGTATGGTTTTCGACTAGGGACATTTTACCGTAAGTGACCTTCGGTTGTCCTCAATCAGTGTGAGCTTGGCTCAGTCAGCGTGAGTTGTCCTCCAATAGTGAGAGACCGGCTCAGTCAGTGTGAGTTGTCCTCCGTTAGTGTAAGACCGGCCCAGTCAGTGTGAGTTTGACATGGTCAACGTGTGATTGCGCCTGCGTGTGTCTGTCTGTGAGCTTGCGCTCCTCAGACTGTGGTACCGACTCTGACGACACGGCTCCTCAGACTGAGACCGGCTCCCAGACGTGGTGACTACGACGGCTCCTCAGACTGACACACGCTCCTAGACTGTGGTGACACGACTCCTCAGACTGACGACACGGCTCCTCAGACTGACGACACGGCTCCTCAGACTGGTGGCACGGCTCCTCAGACTGTGGTGACACGGCTCCTCAGACTGTGGTGACACGGCTCATCAGACTGTGGCGACACGGCCAGATGCTCCCCCTCCGTCCACAGCTCAGACTGTGGTGACACGGTCAGACGCGCCCCCCCCCCCCCCCCTCCAGCCGGAGAGTCGGCGGCACGGCCCGCAGCCAGCGACAGCTGGTGTGCCCGACATGTGCAACCAGACAGGCTGTCTGGCTGCCCCAGCTGGAGGGCGGGGGGGAGTCGACAGGTGTACTGTGTGCGTCTCCGACACACACGCACTGCAGCACGCGCCGAAACATACACATTGACATCATGATAGAACAATTAATCAGTGACACTGTGGGATCCCCAGAGACCATGAGGTACGGTACGGTAACACTGTGATTCTGTAGTGCCACCGTAAGATCCCTGGGAAGACCCTGAAGTCTGGTGACACTGTGAGGTCCCCAGAGACCGGCGGCCGTAGTTATGGCCACCGGCCGGCACAGCGACGTCCACCGTCATGGCGCCACCGGTGCGTGACGCTTCACAGCCGTCGAAATAGCCGCCAACATACCACGACCAGACGTCAGGTGACATCATCAGACGGACCCGTGCCAATCGGCCGTCACACCCACCGGCGCGTGACGCTTCACAGCCGTCGAAATAGCCGCCAACACACCACGACCAGACGTCGGGTGACATCATCAGACGGACCCGTGCCAATCGGCCGTCACACCCATCTGGGCGTGTACTCTCCCGGCTGTCGTACGCTCCGCCAACTCCAACCCAGTGACAGTGATAAAATAATGAGTTTTTCGTAAGGTGTGAGATGTCAAAATGTCTACAGTAGGGTGTCAAAATTGGGAAGGATGACCATTCACCGTTCAGAAGGTGGTACACTCCACCCTATTTCATGAATAATGTATCACTGCCGGGCGACACCCGCCGGCAGCCACACGACACGAACCGACCGACACAGCGCCGACGCCGTGCTGACGTCACGCGTGACGTCAGCACGGCGTCACCGGGCGGCCTACCTGATGTTGTACGTCTTGCCGGCGTAGCTCCACGAGGTGGTGACGATGGGGTTGACGCAATCGCTGACGACGGACAGCTGGTCCTTGGGCAGTCCGGCAGTCAACAGACTGTGACGGGCCGCCATCAGGCCTACTCCCAGGTAGCTGTCAACACCGCACCGACCAACACGTCAGCAGACTGTGACGGGCCGCCATCAGACCCACTCCCAGGTAGCTGTCAACACCGCACCGACCAACACGTCAGCTGACTGTGACGGGCCGCCATCAGACCCACTCCCAGGTAACTGTCAACACCGCACCGACCAACACGTCAGCAGACTGTGACGGGCCGCCATCAGGCCCACTCCCAGGTAGCTGTCAACATCGTACCAGCCAACACGTCACACATCGCACAGCCGCCAAGACGCAACAAACAACACCCATCACGTCCCAGAAATTAGTAAATGTGTGCACAAACACAAACAAGCCACAAAAACATGTCAGCGGTAGCCGCATTAGTCACACAACCATCAACCATCACACTAACGTAAACACGTCATACAGCCTCGGTTTCGGATAATAATACTTTGGCTGTCTTTGTCTCACCAGAACAGCGTGCTTCCCGGACTTTAGATGTTCCAGTATACTGCCTGCATGTGTCAACCGGCGTTCAGTTAATTAATTGTTGTGTCTCTTCCCCATTTGTTAGTAAGTTAGCCAATTTGACTGAAGAAGTAGCAAGGACGAGTCATTAACTTTGTTAGAAACGAATTGATGTTAGTGTTAACGATCACCCAATAAATGCACGTTGCAATGGGTGCTCGCGCCCGCGCCAATGCACCACGAGGGCAGTCTCATTTGGTGATTGATTAGTAGATGCTATTGACGCTACCACCACGAGTACCGTCCTTATACAGCGGGCTAACGGAAACACTATAACAGCCAAGGGTTAGAGATGACAATTAAGCGAAAACTACATGCAAAGCAAGTAACGCAAATGTTAACAACAGTAGCATTCAAGATGCATGACCAAATAGGGGAGATGCGACGAGTTTGAACCAACAAGTTGTACCTTGCAATGCAAGCTTCGTATCGTAGCGTAGCGGAAGGCAGGCGTCAAAGCGCAAAGCACAGCGAACTAGCTAGCTATAGAGGTGATTGTCGGACACAAGCAGGCAACGCGTGGGTAACGTGACCGACCCGGGCCTGGAGGTGGTTGTCGGACACAAGCAGGTAACGCGTGGGTAACGTGACCGACCCGGGCCGAGATCAGTGTGACGATGGCTTGCTCATGCGGGGCTCCGATGGAATTTATGCCATCTAGATGTTTGCGCCAGTCGGTTTCTGGTGGCTGTGAATGATATCCACAACTAACATACCAATTTCAGCATCCTCATGGAATAATCGCTGGGATTCACATGCAGCTTAGAGCCGCGCCAGACGAAATTCAAAGTGTGGATGTTCAGGCCGTGGCTGCACAACGACAGGCCGGTTACCGTCCAGCCCCAGTTGACCAGCCAGTCGGCAACGCAACGGCAATTGGCCGGCCGCTCCCACAGCGACCGTGGGGTGACGTCATAATTCGGTCACGGACCGCCGTAGTGACCGCCGCCCCTGTCTTCACTGTGGGACCACGACTGCAAGAGCTGCCATGTCCTGCAACCGCCAGAAAATCGCCCGCGCCTCATCCTCGCGCGGAGGTTCCATCTGGCTGCTTGACACCGAAGTAGTAAAAACTAATTTTTTTTCTGTGAAAAAGCTGCCCAAGCCTAAATGGTCGGACGTTCGTTCCAATCCCCAAACAGGACAAATATGGCTATGTCTCACATTGTTAGATTTGTTTCGATCGAATTATTATTCTTCATCCCATCATTTGAAATCATAAATCGAAATTATATATCCCAATCAATGAAAGTACCAAAGGGAATTCCTGATGAAGAAAAAACAAACAAAATCGAAACAAAATGAAAATGATCCTCCCCGAATTTCACGGCCCAAAGATTGTCCTCTTCAAACACAGAACTCCACAAAAGAAGCTCAGCCCTGCAGTGTATCGGGCCAAGCCGGGAGGGTGAGCCGTTGAGCGACAACAGTGAGTGTCGGTGCCGATGGCCGCCCGGCCTGAACGGTGCGCGGGCACACGCCGCTCGCCGTGCTTCCTCAGCTCCGCTGGCCGTCCAGTGCCGGCTGTATCCAGTCACTACAGCCGCTAGGACTCACTCACTCCGGCGTGTGACCAGCATCGTGCTCACTGTCCTCACGGTCAGCTCGTGCACCCTGGCGTCGTGAGGTGTCCTGACCATGAACGGAGCTCCCAGGCCCCGCCCTCCCATGACCTGAACTGTCTGTCGCTCTGCCAGAAGTGATGGATTATGCGCCAGCACAGCTGCTAGGCCTGTGCCTTGTCGACTGCCGATAAGGGCGGGCCACCAGCCCACACTGCACCTGGCTGGGACCACACCCACGCGTGTGTCTCGGCATGACGACATGGGGCTCGGCATGTGCACCCCGGCATGACGACACGGGGCTCGGCATGTGCACCCCGGCATGACGACATGGGGCTCGGCATGTGCACCCCGGCATGACGACACGGGGCTCGGCATGTGCACCCCGGCATATCGACACGCGAGTATCCAAGTGTACCGCGGCATTCCAAAACGGGGCTCAACATGTGCATCCCGGCATATCGACCCGCGAGTATCCAAGTGTACCGCGGCATTCCAAAACGGGGCTCGGCATGTGCACCCCGGCATATCGACACGCGAGTATCCAAGTGTACCGCGGCATTCCAAAACGGGGCTCAACATGTGCATCTCAGAATATAAACACAAGGGTCCACATATCTACCCGAGCACACCGACACGGTCATGACACTGACACCGACACAGTCATGACACTGACACTGACACGGTCATGACACTGACACCGACACAGTCATGACACTGACACTGACACGGTCATGACACTGACACAGACACGGTCATGCCACTGACACTGACACGGGCATGACACTGACACCGACACGGTCATGACACTGACACCGACACGGTCATGACACTGACACTGACACGGTCATGTGCACTCGGCATACCGTCACGAGGATTGCCATGTGTACTACATAATGACGAGAGTACAGAACTCGAGAACAACGCATGTGGCGCAACACAACATTAGCCCCTCCATACACTACAGCAGAAACCCACACCCAACTACCATCCGCAAGAATGTAGCACAACACAACATTACCCCCTCCATACACCACAGCAGAACCCCACACCCAACTACCACCTACAGGAATGTAGCACAACACAACATTAACCCCTCCATACACCACAGGAGAAACCCACACCCAACTACCACCCGCAGGAATGTAGCGCAACACAACATTAGCTCCCTCCGCAAGCACACAAGCCCACACCCCAACTATCACCTGCAGGTATGTAGCGTAACACAACATTAACTCTCCTTCACCAGCGCAGGTACCCACACCCAACTACCACCCGCAGGTATGTAGCGTAACACAACATTAACTCTCCTTCACCAGCGCAGGTACCCACACCCAACTACCACCCGCAGGTATGTAGCGTAACACAACACTAACTCTCCTACACCAGCGCAGGTACCGACACCCCTACTATCACCTGCAGGTATGTAGCGTAACACAACATTAACTCTCCTACACCAGCGCAGGTACCGACACCCCTACTATCACCTGCAGGTATGTAGCGTAACACAACATTAACTCTCCTACACCAGCGCAGGTACCGACACCCCTACTATCACCTGCAGGCATGTAGCGTAACACAACATTAACTCTCCTACACCAGCGCAGGTACCGACACCTCAACTATCACCTGCAGGCATGTAGCGTAACACAACATTAACTCTCCTACACCAGCGCAGGTACCGACACCCCTACTATCACCTGCAGGCATGTAGCGTAACACAACATTAACTCTCCTACACCAGCGCAGGTACCGACACCCCTACTATCACCTGCAGGCATGTAGCGTAACACAACATTAACTCTCCTTCACCAGCGCAGGAACCCACAACCCAACTATCGCGCGCAGTGTGAACATTTGACAAATTCAACTGGTTATATGTGTGATCAACGGACCACACACATTCCCTGCATATTCTTCGTTTTCTTCACCGTCCTCACGAAGACGGTGGTCGGCCGAGGAGGTGGCGTACACCGGCGTATACCACGGCCCCACCGCTCGCTGCGACACAACCAGTACGGAGACGGTGGTCGGCCGAGGAGGTGGCGTACACCGGCGTATACCACGGCCCCACCGCTCGCTGCGACACAACCAGTACACTACAGAAATCAGGGGTCACGCTGAGACACTACCAGCACACTACATAAGCCCGGGGTCACGCCGAGACACTACCAGCACTCTACAGAAGCCATGGGTCACGCTGAGACACTACCAGCACACTACAGAAGCCAGGGGTCACACTGAGACACTACCAGCACACTACAGAAGCCAGGGGTCACGCTGACACTACCAGCATAATGCAGAAGAAGCCAGTGGTCACGCTGAGACACTACAGAAGCCAGGGGTGACGCTGCGACACTGATAGCTGGACAAAGGCCGGCTCAGGACGTTCAGTGATTGGTCCTGGGAATGGTTGCACTCCGAATGGGCGGGTTCCGCGGGCGGTCCGGACGTTACAGCCCCGCTTGGTGGAATGACTTGGTGGAATGGCCAGAGGTGCAATGACTTTGTGGAATGGCCAGAGTGCACGGACAACAATCTGCCGATCGATAGTGTTCGGTGCCGGTCGGTCCGCAGCCAGCACCTGTCGGCAAGCTCGCTCCGGTGCCAGCAACAGGCCGACAAGGCTCGGCCCGGGTGTACAACGACAGGACTGCATGGCAGGGCCGGCACGAGGAGAGCGGAGCAAGCACCGGATGGCCCCACCGATCAGCGCCGACTGCACACGTGCTGTTCGCCACAAGCGTCTCCGCATCGCACCACTCTACAGGCAAGACAATGCACGTGTGGACGTGTGGGCGTGTGTGTGTGTTTACCTTTGACTGTAGACGAGTCTCTGGTCAGTCGGATTACTAAAAGAGGGACAGAGGAGAGTCAGTCACACAACGGCCGTTGGCCCGTTTCCATTGGTACGACCGGCTGTGTTCAGCGGGCAGTCCATCCGACGCCAAGCAGCAGCAGAGACAGAAGTTGACTGCAGGCCGGCGGGCCAGTGTTAGTTGCGGGGCGAATCACCACCAGCAGGCTGGTGCCAGGTGCTCTGCAGCCCCGATAGTCACACGAGCTAGTGCCCAGCAGCCACTTCACACAACACACAGAGCGCGTGGTGAGGCGAGATGGTGAGTAGGGCAGGCGGTTAGGGGGTGAGGGGGAGATCGATCGGCTCAGTGACCCGTGCTCACAGTCACACTCACCTTCCAAACTATCGCAGGTCACCTTTGGCTGCTGGCAACGTGGTAACTGCGAACTCTAGGTGGACGATGACCTTAGACTGACCTTTCTCTACTGATTTACTTGTATCTGACTGGTCCGCGACCTCAGACTGACCTGGCTGACGCGTGGCTCAGGACTGACCCCTGGCCACCGGGGGCCTTGGACTGACCCCCTGGCCACCGGGGGCCTTGGACTGACCCTGGCCACCGGTGGCCTTGGACTGACCCCTGGCCACCGGTGGCCTTGGACTGACCCTGGCCACCGGTGGCATTGGACTGACCCCTGGCCACCGGGGGCCTTGGACTGACCCCTGGCCACCGGTGGCCTTGGACTGACCCTGGCCACCGGTGGCCTTGGACTGACCCCTGGCCACCGGTGGCCTTGGACTGACCCTCGCCACCGGTGGCCTTGGACTGACCCTGGCCACCGGTGGCCTTGGACTGACCCTGGCCACCGGTGGCTTGGACTGACCCGGTCAGGTGGCCTGACCCCTCGCCACCGGTGGCCTTGGACGACCCGGTCACCGGTGGCCTCGCCACCGGTGGCCTTGTACTGACCCTCGCCACCGGTGGCCTTGGACTGACCATTGGCCACCGGTGGCCTTTGACTTACCCCAGGCCACCGGTGGTCTTGGACTTACCCTCGCCACCAGTGGCCTTGGACTGACCCCTGGCCACAGGTGGCCTCGGACTTACCCCTGACTACCGGTGGTCTTGGACTTACCCCTGACCACCGGTGGCCTTGGACTTACCCCTGACCACCGGTGGTCTTGGACTTACCCCTGACCACCGGTGGTCTTGGACTTACCCCTGACCACCGGTGGTCTTGGACTGATCCACTGCCATTGGTGGCTTTGGACTGACCTCTGGCCACCAGCGGCCTTGGACTGACCTCCGGGCGGCCAGTGACCCGTGGCTGACCTCTGTGTGTAGACGCCGACGTCGGCCTTCATGACGGACACGTCGACTATGGAGCCGGCCGGCGCCCGGTACACGGTGTCTGCCTGGGACGGCGCGAACGTGACCTGGGTCGAGCCGCCGCCCAGGTCAAACACGGCCACCGAGTGCGCCGGGTCACCACCCAGACGGTCTGCGGGGCACGGACGGCGTCAGAGCAAGCACGCGATGCCTCAGCCCCGCCCCCGGCAGCACTGCGTGTCCAGCAGCGGAGGCGCGGCACACGACGTCACCATCTCACGGCAACGCAAACGGTCCGCATCAGCACAACGCACCACCAGCGGACGGCTGTCGCAGCGACGCGTGCCACTGCGACAGCCAAGTGCCGGCGACACCGGCGTGGTGCGGCACCGGGCGCCCGACCGGTCAGCATTCGCCGGCGGCGAGCTGAAGCCACGGCACAGGTCAGTCTGTGCCGCTCCGGCAACAAATCCAGCCCGACCTCGGAAACTCAATGACGGAACGCGGGAACTGAGTCGCGGAGCGCGCGAACTGAGTTCCGGAGCACGGGAACTGATTGACGGAGCGCGGTGAGCTACAGGTCCAATAACCGAGGCATGATCGCCTGGTGGGTTTTCAAGCACATTGGCGTCAATGCTATATTCGCGGAAGGCGCAGGAACTGAAAAATACTGCTGCACAAACCCGACAAGTACCTATGGTTCTGTCATTGGATTCCCTGCATAAGACAGTGTTTGTTAAAATATTGATTTCGGGGACGAGTGGTCTAGGGGTAAGATGCTCGTCTCACAATCGAAAGGTTGTGGGTTCGAGTCTCACCTGTCGCTACTCTTCGCCTGCGACCAATCGGCGTGAGAGATTGGCGACGCTACATGACTCAACGGTCGACGTGTCGTAAAACCAATAACCAACCAAAATATTGATTTCATACAAACCACGCTACTCAACAAAGACATTCAAACAAAATGACTGCGGCAACAACAGCCTAATGAAACCTGTGAAACTCTCTAATACGAGCTCCTGCAGCTGTACAAACAGCTCGCCGACAATCCCCGGCTTCCTGTCCGCTTATGCACGAGGCGAATCGGCACGGCACGCACTCTGCGTGACACCCGACCGGCACAGCGGACAGCACCGGCCGGCGGCGCCGCACGTGCCTAGCAGGAAGTTGACGGTGAACCAGGAGAAGAGGCCCTCGTCGGTGCCGGACATGATGGCCACCGAGTCGGGCCGCACGTGGAAGCCGCTGGCCTCGGCCACGGCCCGCGCCGTGTCCAGCAGAGCCTGCGCCCGCGGCTCGGGCAGCAGGCGCAGTCCGGCCGTGGCGCGCAGGATCAGAGGCGTGCGCGCCACGTCCGCCGCCGGCACAAACGTCAGCGCGGCGTCCAGCAGCTGGCGCAGAGGAGCCGCCGCCTGCCGGAACGGCGAGCGGCCGGTCACACTGGCCACACACAGGTCATAGCACGGTACAGGTCACACTGGACCAGATACAGGTCATAGCACGGTACAGGTCACACTGGCCAGATACAGGTCATAGCACAGTACAAGTCACACTGGCCACACACAGGTCATAGCACGGTACAGGTCACACTGGCCAGATACAGGTCACAGCACGGTACAGGTCACACTGGCCACACACAGGTCATAGCACGGTACAGGTCACACTGGCCACACACAGGTCATAGCACGGTACAGGTCACACTGGACCAGATACAGGTCATAGCACGGTACAGGTCACACTGGCCAGATACAGGTCACAGCACAGTGCAAGTGATATGGAAAGGTGCAGGTCACAACACATTACAGGTGATATGGAGATGCATAGGTCACAACACAGTGCAGGTGGTATGGAGACGTGCCGGTCACAACGCATTACAGGTGATATGGAAAGGTACAGGTCACACTGGCCACATACAGGTCACAACACAGTGCAGGTGACCTGAAGAGGTACAGGTCACACGGGCCAGACAGGTCACAGCACAGTAAAGGACACAGATGATGGGATACAGGGTGCACAGCGGAGGTACAGTCACATCACAGTACAGATCATACGGGAGAGGTGCAAGGCGCATTTAGGCACAGCCCACAAAGCAGTACAGGCCACAAAGCAGTACAGGCCACAAAGCAGTACAGGCCACAAAGCAGTACAGGCCACAAAGCAGTACAGGCCACAAAGCAGTACAGGCCACAAAGGAGATGTGGCATATGGCGCGCAGCGGAGGTGCAAATCACCCGTGACAAGACAGGCATCACAATACAGATCCATGCCAAAGGTCGCGGGCCGCAAAACAAAAACACAAGGTCGCCGACACTCGTAATTTCAATGTGATTAGCTGGTTAGAGAGCTCGAGTCATTCCGATAGGCAGCAGAAGTATTTCTTTTTAAACGTGCTAAACGGTGAGGAGGATTCGTCTAAATATTACACTCCACAGCTTCGCTCCGTTTTCCGAGTGCGTCCGACTGACCAGTCAGTACCAGATGAGATGAAGTGAAAGGACTTCTGGTACCGAGTACGACAGCCCGTCTGTAGACCATTGTTGTAGCTGTAGCTTGCTGTATCTTCGGATGTCTTCATGACCCTCGGAAATTTATAGATGACCTCCGACACTTACATGCGTTCAAACATTAATTATAAGGTGTTTCTGGCAATGAAACGGCCTATAACTATCTTGCGTGATCAATAATTCTTGACCAGATTTCTGAGAAGCTGCGCTCGTGCAAAACAAAAACATCTGCCAGCGCCATCAGCATGCATGCAAACGCTATTGCGGCCGATTCGATATTGCCTTGATCCGGTAATGCCATGATCAACCACGGTCCTGATCTGATGTCACGATCAGCTACGGTCCTGGTCTGACACCATGATTAGCTACTTAGTTAGTTATTTCGGCTTTAGGGCGCGTCGACTGCTGTGGTCATTTTGCGCCCAATGATCAGCTACGGTCCTGATCCAACTCTCAGGCTGGGGTCCAGAGCTCAGATTACGAGGAGTATATTCAGTGTACTTTTTGTCATTTGCGGCCACTTGTGCCAAAATAACATATTTTCTCAGACAATTCAGACATTTAAGGAGGGTTCCCTACGTCCCTCCAAACCACGCCTGTATATCCGACCGGCATGATATGCGATCACACCGTTGTGATATAACATCACGGCTGTATGGTGCCATACCAGTAACTGGGTTGCAGCTGTGAGTCCAGTTCCCGGCACACCATCTCGACAGCCGACTTGCTTACCGCTCGCACTGTGACAGCACCGCCTACCCCTCATAGTACGGAGGTGGGTGTCATGACCACCCACTACCACTAATAATAAAATATTGGGATTATTTTACAACACATTCGACTGCGAGGCCATGGAGCGTCACCAACCTCTCAGGCCGATTGGTCGCGGGTGGACTCGCTGGCCCGGCTCCTTGTGTGATTCAACCTCAAACACACCGACTTTTAGCCGTTCACATATCAGAACCGTACCAAATCGGTTTCCGTCATCCAGACGTTGGAAGGGTGACATGCTCGCAGGCTGCCTCTGTCCCCGTGAGCCTCTGCAAACAAGAAGTCGGGGAGCATGAGTATGTACATCGCCGCTGCTCCACCGGTTGTTGCGCCGCTGGTCCACCGCTGGTCCACTGGCTGAGTGCCCAGTCACTTAAAGAGGTCGGCCCGTCCGACATCTGATCCCTACAAGAGGGATCAGATTCTTTGCTTGTGGGGAGAGGGGTACCATGTGGCTGTTTTTATATTCGGCTCCTCGTGACACCCCACCACGCTGGGGCCTTACTGGGGGACGTCTGCATCCTGCCGCCGGGAAGACGTCAGGCACCCGAACAGCTATGGGGACAGGGCGCTTTCCCACGGTCAGGTGGGGAGAGAGCTGCTCACCACCCCAACCAAACTGCGCCGTCGGCCACCTCTTGACCCCGGCGGCACGGGCCGGCAGACATCAGGTTAGAGCCCAGAGGCATGGCCAGATGCCCAGCAGACACCAGGCCAGAGGCCAGAGGCATGGTCTGATGCCCAGCAGACACCAGGTCAGAGTCCAGAGGCACGGCCTGATGCCCAGCAGACACCAGGCCAGAGGCCAGAGGCATGGCCTGATGCCCAGCAGACACCATGTCAGAGCCCAGAGGCATGGCCAGATGCCCAGCAGACACCAGGCTAGAGTCCAGAGGCATGGCCTGATGCCCAGCAGACACCAGGTCAGAGGCCAGAGGCATGGCCTGATGCCCAGCAGACACCAGGCCAGAGTCCAGAGACACGGCCTGATGCCCAGCAGACACCAGGCCAGAGGCCAGAGGCATGGCCTGATGCCCAGCAGACACCATGTCAGAGCCCAGAGGCATGGCCAGATGTCCAGCAGACACCAGGCTAGAGTCCAGAGGCATGGCCTGATGCCCAGCAGACACCAGGCCAGAGTCCAGAGGCACGGCCTGATGCCAAGCAGACACCAGGCCAGAGTCCAGAGGCACGGCCTGATGCCCAGCAGACACCAGGCCAGAGGCCAGAGGCATGGCCTGATGCCCAGCAGACACCAGGCCAGAGGCCAGAGGCATGGCCTGATGCCCAGCAGACACCAGGCCAGAGTCCAGAGGCACGGCCTGATGCCCAGCAGACACCAGGTCAGAGGCCAGAGGCATGGCCTGATGCCCAGCAGACACCAGGCCAGAGGCCAGAGGCACGGCCTGATGCCCAGCAGACACCAGGTCAGAGTCCAGAGGCACGGCCTGATGCCCAGCAGACACCAGGCCAGAGGTCAGAGGCATGGCCTGATTCCCAGCAGACACCAGGCCAGAGGCCAGAGGCATGGCCTGATGCCCAGCAGACACCAGGCCAGAAGCCAGAGGCATGGCCTGATGCCCAGCAGACACCAGGCCAGATCCCAGAGGCGTGGCCTGATGCCCAGCAGACACCAGACACCAGACCAGAGGCCAGAGGCATGGCCTGATGCCCAGCAGATACCAGGCCAGAGTCCAGAGACATGACCTGACGCGACCACTACCTAACCCGTATGGGGCCGTGCCAGTGCCTTCGGGATATCGGGACCAAAGAGACGTGTTGATCACCTCCCACCCCCACCCACCCCATCCCAATGGCAACTGACACTGTGCGACAGTGGATCTCAACATCTAGGACTTCGTCAACTTCGGTGGACGGGCCGAAGGGGCGCGACTACCCAGAGGAAACGAAGATGAAGAGGAAGCTGGCCTACCTGATCATTCTAGAAAGGGTTGGTATTGCAGGAGTCAATGAAAGACATACAAAGGGACGCTAGCATGGGGTGGATACTAGAATGGGAAGAGACCAATGGAAAAGGAACGCTTAGTGTGGCTCCTCCTTTTTGGTCGGCAACGGTGCTTTATAAGCAGCCCTCACCGTCCGCTGATCCTCGGTGCACAACATCCTGCCACCACGTAAAGGTGTGCCTCGCGGGGAGGGTAGACTCGCTGGGGAAAGTAGAAGTGGCAAGGAGGCACGGCACGGACCTGGCCTTCGCTGACAATAAGTCGCTTATAACTACTTCCGTCAGTGGTGGACAAAGCTGAATTTCTTCACTGTGGACCAAAGCTGGAAGGAAAACAAGTTCAGTATTTGCAACTTAGAAGAGCATAACTCTTATCTTCAAGCATGCATATTTCGGACTTCCCATTGAGAATAATTTCACACGAAGTGAAATGGCTTACGTACACAAACAGCACCAACGTACCGATACCTTCTTTACTTCAAATCAGCAGCTGACTGCCATATCCCCAGCGATCGGCCATTTAAACGGAACAAAACGGAAGATAATTCCGTTCACAGTGAAAAATGCAAGTGATTCAAAGCCCTAGTGATACGACCACCATACGGTGCTCATCACCGCTGTTGGGTACCGAGCTGCCGAGAAATGAGACACACGCGCATCGCGACCAGCCGCGCTGCGACAAGGCCGTACCGACTGTTGATGTTGGCAGCAGCACTGCACCGACATCGGCCGCCGAGCTTATCCCGTGCCGGCCCGACGTTCGCCGCCGTGCTTCACTTGTAAAGGCCCGATATTCGTTGCCATGCTTCACTTGCAAAGGTCCGACATTCGTTGTCATGCTTCACTTGTAAAGGCCCGACATTCATCTCCGTGTTCTCCTGTGTCGGTCCGACATTGGTTGTCGTGCTTCACTTGTAAAGGCCCGACATTAATATCCGTGGTTCTCCTGTGTCGGTCCGACATTGGTTGTCATGCTTCTCCTGCGTCCGCCCGACCTTCGTCGTCAAACTTCGCCAGCGCTTTCCTGACCTTCGTCTGCGCCTGCCCAATCTCTACCAGCGTGCTTCGCGTGCTGGAGTCTGACGTGGCACGGTGGCAACAACAAACAAACAAACAAACAAACAAATACTGCGATGACCTTTACTCAACATATATCGGGTACTGTATCACAACACGAATAAAGCATACACAAGACATAAGAACACAGCAAGTAACACCAACTCCTAGTAAACCGGGTCCACTGGGGGAGGGGGGGGGCAGGATCTGCCGCTCATGGAAACTTTTTTAGTAACTCGACAACGAGCGGCACAAGTTGGAGCTTTCAGTACTTGTTCGCACATCAATTCCACAGCTTGTAGCCAAAAACTAAATTGTAATTCACCATGGGTCGTGCGTTAGGAACGTTATGGTGACGTCACCTCCAGAGACTTTTGAACGAAATGGAAGTGTGTACGGAAAAACGCAAACATTCGAGGAACAAAGATATCAACAATCAGCTTTCGCCAATCGACAGTTAATTTTACGGGGTGTATTCTATGGACTATTATGCTGCCACCTCCATCTCCTAATGTTTCTTGTTTAACGTGGTGGTCAAAATGGGCAAAGCTAAAACATATCCTGTTCTGAATTTGCTGATGAATTATTTTGACTTCTTTCAAAACCTGAATATATGTGATTCTGTCTCAGATTGTGAATATCCATAGAAAATTGCAAGTGATATCTTTTCAACATGGCTGAGATATGGCATGCCAAATTCCCAGTGTTGGTCTGCTTAAGCATTGCAAGATATTGAGTGTCGCTCGTCGCCGCCGCACGGTCTCCGGTCAGTATGGAGCCAGCGTCCGCGGCACTTGCCTTTGACGTTATTTGAAACATCGCAGCCCTTTACAATTTTGTTTTGCATTCTCAAAATTTTCCGAACAATAAGGGGGCATATACCCACAATGTGCTCGGACAGGTGTTGTACTGCGTCTGTTGGATTCCTGGCAACATTTGGTGAAGAAACATGCACAGTGCGCATTGGTATAGGAGCAGATTCAAGATTTGATCTCAGAATACCATGTGACCCATCATTACCGCGATCTTATTTTTACTCATAGATGCCTTTCTTGGCTATCTTAGGATGCATGTCGCATGATGGCACTCAAATTCGGTCTCTGTGCTGCTGACTAAAATCGAAGCTTCGCCAAGTAGGTCAACCTCTAAGCTGTGTACTGACCTATGACGTCACATGCAACACTTAGGCCAATATACTTGGCTTATCTGTGCTCATCGTGTTGACCCATATCACATGCGGCCAAAAGCACCGACATCAAAGACGTATATTCAGGCCATCCACAATAGACTTGCGCTATTACAGCCAATCAAATACAGCCCACATGGGCCTGCAACTTTTCAAGCTAAGCAGGGGGCAGTGTCTGCCCCCGCCCGTGGGGTGCGTTAGGCTGTCCACCCCAATGGCGCATGAGTTAAAGTTCACAACATCAGCGTCGCCGACGCACCGTAGCAGTGTACAGTGTAAACGGAGCGTGAGCCTTTCGTAACACTCACCGCCGTTGGATCCTTCACGTAAGATGACAGCCCCGGTTTCACCTCCTTGAAGAGCTCCTTGTTGAGCTTAAGGCTGCCATCTGGAAAATCAGGACGAACCTTTAAACACACAAATGAACTTTTCAACACACAAACGCACAGTTTAACGGTTGTATGCAACTGCCCACAGGTCGGCTTATAGCCCATAGCTTGAAAGAGCGCAATTGAAAGGCCATCACGCCGAAATGCTGTAGCTGAATGTCGAAAGCCATACAATCTGGATGAATGTCGAAGGCCATGCCATCTGGCTGAACTCCAGAGGCTGTGCCATGTAACTGAATGCCCAAGGTCATGCTGTGTGGCTGAATGTCAAAGGCCATGTCATCTGGCTGAACTACAAAGGCTGTGCCATGTGACTGAATGTCAAAGGCCATGTCATCTGTCTGAACTCCAAAGGCTGCGCAATGTAGCTGAATATCAAAGGCTGTGCTGTCTTGCTGAATGTCAAAGGCCATGCCATCTGGCTGAATTTAGTATCACTGATGTTATGATGAACGTTTGCATGAAATTAGATAATATCCATTAGGTTGGCTGGCTTAGCGTTTAAGCAAAAAGGTCTGATCAGAATGTTTCACACAATGATCACTTTCACCGCTGGTGCTGACTGGCATTTGAAGACCACCCACGGCTGACCTAAGACGCTCCTATGGTGGCATTTGATGACCACCCACGGCTCACCCACGACGCTCCTATGATGGCATTTGAGGACCTCCCGCTGCTCACCTCTGACGCTAGTATGGTGGCATTTGAGGACCACCCACAGCTCACCAATGACACTAGCATGGTGGCATTAGAGGACCGCTCGCGGCTCACCTATGATGCTCCTATGGAAGGTGAAGGCGAGCACACGTGTGCCGGTACTGCCAGCATCCACCACCACGGCGTGCACCTCCTGCTGCACCCCCAGCCGAGCCGCCAGCTGGTCCAACATGTTGGTGCCATGGCTCATCGTCCACGGCAACGTGTTGTTGTACGACACTGCGGTCAATGAAGTGGGTTGTATGCTATCCGCCAGGTGTGCGTTTTGTAGTATAATATTGCTACTGAGGAAGCTTACTGTGTGGTGAAAATGCTAGTAGGCCAATATAATCAACCAATCTTGCCCATCCCATCCCCCAAGACAATCAAGGTTAAACCAACGAAGCTGTTCACTCTGTAGTCTTTCAACAAAACGACAGCTGGCTGTATTTGTGAAAAACAACTTTATATGGTTCACAAAATGTTGAACATTCACATACACCTTGTGTTTGATATACCAAAAGACACATCAGCAGCATTGCAAGCACTTGGTTGTTGCATGTGCTGCCATGCATGATAAATGCCATGTGGCATTTGGAGAAAAATGGTTAATCTTAACACTTCCTGCTCTATGCAATTTAAGGAAACTTGTGAATATTTTGTAAACAGCAAGTTGTGGTAATTTGATTTTCCTCTGTTATCTAAGAAAATGGACTTTAAATTATTCAGAGCTTTACACTATGTCACAAAAAGCCAAGAGTGTGTGAATAAGCATTGCTATTTTAATGGATATTCATTGCTATCACCGTTTTTTTTTCAGGAGGAAATATTTCCTGTGACGTGAGCAGAGTTCCAGGACTTACATGACACCATCGTGAAAAACACCACTGCCAGGAGAATGAAGCCGACTGTTTTCAATGTCTTCAGTACAGAAGAGGGTGGGTGTGAAGCTGTTGCTCGGTTGTGTGATGATGGCATTCCATTCTGAAAAAGCAGCAATGCCACATGACTATATTTAGTTACTTGTCTATTGCGCATCATCCGATCTGTCAGCAATATGGCTAATCACAGGCTACTGTAGGAATAAAACAACATGAACAAAACTACATAATTTTCTATGGGAAAAAACTTAAGAAAAACATGGGAAGCTAGTGCTAAACCTTACTTATACTTACTTACTTACTTACTTACTTACTTACTTACTTACTTACTTACTTACTAATAATAGTATGTCACACAAAATAACTAGTGCAACATTTTGTGCTGTGGCCACTATCAATAACTGACTTGATAGACAGGGCACCAATGAGTTGAAAATGCATTCTGCAAGAAAACCAATACATCTGATGGCACATACATTCAGCACATCTCTGAAGATAAACAATACCAACACTTACCCTTCTCTTCCGCACATGTGTGTTAGCCATATTTCACAATGATGGTTGCCTCATGAACATGCTCACTTTCTCTGGAAAAAAAAACAGAAATGTCAATACCAGAAACAAAGTTGGTTTTCAACATAGAGAACAATGGTGGGTTTGTTAGTTATTTCGGCTGTGGGGCATTCTGATAACGTAAAACTGATTTCAGCCAGTGTGACCAATTTGTCTCAATGCATAGTATGCAATGCCTTAAATCTCATCCACCATGAGCTCAAATGGTCAATGGTTGCAGGAACTGTGATGAATGTACTTGTCTGGAGGGTGCTTTTTATGGAGGGGAGCCATTCATTTTGCAAGGAAAATTTTCAAGGTGAGGGCACACTCAAACATTCTGCAGGGGCACCATTTGCATGCACAGGGGCTTTTTCACTCAAGGGATCACATTCGGATGGCAAAAAATTGAAGTGTGAGGGGTGTGCTAGAGAATCCTCAGAAAGGCATCATTTTCTAGTCACAGGCAGACCACATATCAATGGGAATGGGGGCACATTCCCGAAACAAAATAAGCATATTAACACCATGGCAATAGGAACAGGGTGCCTGGGAGCCTCTTTGAAGCCATAACCATTAACCAGACTGGAATAGCAAGGAACAAATAAAATCAAACAGTGAATAGCATGGAATCAGGTCTGGAACATAGCCAAACCATTAATTGCATGTCATAAATGTTTGAAAATGCACTCCATACCCACCTAAAGCTATTCCAATCCACCCCCCTATGAAATTTTAGAAATGACAAAAAAAATTTCTTCAAAAATCACATCTTTTTCCTCAAAACTTTTCAAATAAAAAAGCCAGACCTTATCTAGTAAAGCCGAACCTAACGAAATATAATGCACCTGCTCATTCCACAGTGATACATTATTTGTGAAGTAGGGTGGAATATACCACTTTCTGAGCACTAAAAAGACATACTTTCCAAGGATGTATCAGCATCGTGCTTGTTGATGTGTGCCTATGAAGCAAGCACGATGTGTGCCTATGAAGTCCCCTTTACATGTTCCTAAGATTGGTTGGTTATTGGTTTTACGACACGTCGACCGTTGAGTCATGTAGCGTCGCCAATCTATCACGCCGATTGGTCGCGGACGAAGAGTAGCGACAGGTGAGACTCGAACCAACAACCTTTCGATTGTGAGACGAGCACCTTACCCCTAGACCACTCGTCCCCATTCCTAAGATTATTTTGCATAAAAATAGCATACTTATTCATTGGTATTGCACAGTTCATTGTTTGTTATCTCCTGTCATTGTCACTGATCTCTTTTGTTTCAGGTATAGAGTTAATATATTGATAGCAAATGATTGAAGTCTATTAAACTCTTCTGGAGACACACAATAATGGCGCAGCCGGCAGGATTGAAGCTGCAGTGCACTTTGGAAGGCTGTGCATACCAAACCCCAGAACTATCTATGACAGGCGCAATCCGTATTCTGGAGATGCATCAGCTGAATATGCACTCACTTAGTAACACTCCTGCAACAGCACAGGCCATGAGTCAGGACCCCAAACCTCCCAAACCATCACGGCCAGAACTTACTACTGGGCTGTCAGAAGAGGACTGGGCATACTTTGAGGACCGAGGGACATCCTACAAGACCAACTTGTATCTGACTGGAAACAACATATCAGCACAACTCCTGGAATGTTGTGAGGAGTCCCTCCGCAGAGACCTGCAGCGCAACCTTGGGGGTGGGCTCTTTGCATTGACTGAGTGCGATCTTATGAAAGAGATCCGACGTCTCAGTATTAGGGAGACCACATGCATGGTCCACAGGGTCCAGTTCGGTCATCTCGTCCAAGATGATGGTGAGTATGTCAGTCACTTCGCTGCACGTGTCAAGGGCCATGCCTCCATATGTGGTTACACCGTGCGATGTGCAAGGCCAGGATGCCAGATAGAAGTCAGCTATGCTGGTGAAGTTGTCCGCGACCAAGTGACGAGGGGGTTGTTCAATGGAGATATTCGGCGAGATCTCCTCAGTTGTCCTGAAAACAAGACCATGGACCTGGAGGCTGTATTGTCTTTTGTGGAACCAATGAATCTGGCATACGGTCACATGGCCTGCTCTCGGATACTGGATCAGGACTCCATCCCCAGATGTCGGCGTTCCAGCGCCGAAAACGTCTTGGGACAACAGCCATTGACCCTAAGCCGTGCACCTACTGCGGGAAGCGATCGGGCCGCAGAGGTCTCGTCGTCGATCACCGCCTGTGGCATGATGCTGTGGGATGGACCCGTCGGCGTTCCCCTGCCCAGCCATGGGTGTCGCTCAGCGTCTCAGTGTCCGAGGACGCCTACGTCGATTTGCGCCTCCCGCTCCGACGACGTCGCCTGAAGTCGGCAATGGAGGTCAGACCGTGCCCAGACACTGGAATTTAGACTACCGTCTCTGACTCAATTCCTGTTGTCGCTCCTAGGTCTGCAGCAGAGTGATCTGCTTCCAGTTAGCCAGACCATCAGCACGGCTGAGAGCAGCGATATGAACCTTCTGGGAGGGGTGTTCATCGAGATCGCCGGGCATGACGAAGCGGGCCATAGGCGTTCAACCAAGCAGCTGTGCTACATCGCCGAGGACTGTCCGGGTTCCTAAGCCGCCAGGCGTGTTCCCAACTGGGAATCATCTTTCCTGACTTCCCGAACGTCGGAGAGTTCTCGAGGAGCGAAGAAAACGTGAATAGTGCTGCACCTGTACATTCGCCCCACGTCGACCAACCGAAATGCCCGAACGTCGGTGACGATCGGTGTGAGTGTCCCAAACGTGCGTAATCACCTCCGGTGCCCTCTACACTCCCATTTAAGCCGGTGCCGGACAACGTCACCAAACTTCAGCAGTGGATCCTAGACAGGTATGCCTCCAGCGCGTTCAATGTCTGCGAGCACCAGCAGCTGCCCCTCATGCACGGAGAACCACTGGAAATATTCCTGAATCCCAACGCCAAGCCAGTTGCAGTGCACACCCCAATACCAGTCCCCATCCACTGGCAAGATGAAGTGAAACGTGGGCTGGATCGAGACGTGCGGCTCAAAGTCCTCGAAGAAGTGCCACCGGGTACCCCCACAACTTGGTGTCACCGGATGGTCGTCGTGGGCAAGAAGGATGGCATACCGTGCCGGACGGTCGACCTCCAGGCCCTGAACCAAGAATCCGTCCGGCAGACACACCATACACCACCGCCGTTCCACCAGGCATATTCCGTACAAACCAGCACGAAGAAAACCGTCTTGGATGCATGGAATGGATACCACAGCGTTGCGCTGCACGAAGATAGCCAGGAATGCACCACCTTCATAACACCGTGGGGACGTTACCGTTATACGACTACACCCCAGGGTTATCTGGCGGCAGGAGATGGATACATCCATCGCTTTGATCTCATCACTCGTGACATCCCGTACAAGGTGAAGTGTGTCGACGGTACCCTGCTCTGGGCAGACACGATCGAGCAGTGCTTTATTCGAACATTCCATTACATCAGCCTTTGCAGCGCTAAAGGGAACATCTTCAACCCGGCCAAGTTCAAGTTCGTACAAGACACAGTGGAGTTCGCTGGGCTCTAGGTAACACCAGCATCAGTCAGACCCAGCCAACGTCTGCTTTAAAGCATCCGAAACTTTCCAACACCGACCGACATCACCGGGATCCGTTCTTGGTTCGGTCTCGTCCAGCAGGTCAGCTACGCTTATGCCGTACGACCTGTGATGGAGCCCTTCCGCGAGCTTCTGAAACCACGAGTCACCTTCTATTGGGACGAACAACTGGATCGATTGTTCTGCGAATCGAAAGCTATGATCCTGCGTGCGGTGGAGAAGGGTATGCGAACGTTCCAAGCCGGACGTCCTACATGTCTAGCGACAGACTTTTCCCAAGACCGGAATTAGGTTCTGCCTGACGCAAAAACATTGTGTTTGTACGTCAGACTCCCCTTACTGCTGCCGGATTGCTGGCAGCTCGTACTGGCGGGCAGTCGGTTTAGTTCCCCGGCAGAGTCCCGCTACGCCCCTATTAAGGGAGAAGCCATGGCCGTGGCGGATGCTCTACATAAGACTCGCTACTTCATCCAGGGCTGTGACAACCTGATCATTGCGACTGACCACAAACCTCTGGTTAAGATCCTCGGTGACAGGCGTCTGGAAGATATTCCAAACCAAAGACTGCTGAAGCTGAGAGAAAACCTTGCCCTATAGGTTCAAAATCATGCACGTTCCTGGAAGACTACATGCGGGTCCTGATGCCATGTCCAGGACACCAGCTATCAGCACACTAGCGGGTCTGCACTGTCTGGTATCTGACGAGGAACGTGACCGGTCCCTGCATCTGGAACAGCACGTGGGAGCGATTGTGGCCGCTACGGCGAACGTTGTTAGGACGGTGACACTGACACGTATCCGCGACGCAGTAGCAAAGGATCCCAAGATTCAACAATTGGTCGACAGGATCACCAAGGGATTCCACGAGTCCAAAGAACTGTTGGAACTGGAGCTGAGGGAGTTCTTCCGCTTCAGAACCGGCCTGTCCGTGCATGATGGACTTCCTATCTTCGAGGGTAGGATTCTGGTACCACAGGTCCTGCGAGGTGAAATACTGGACGCTCCCCACTCTGTCCACCAAGGCACAGATGGCATGCATGCAAGAGCCCGATCCAGTGTCTGGTGGCCTGGCATCACGGGCGCCATCCAACAGAAGCGGGCTGGCTGCAGCACCTGTAGCCAAGTGGCGCCCTCCCACCCAGCAGCACCACCGACTGGGACACATCCGCCTGCGTATCCCTTTCACCAGATCTGCGCATATTACTTCAGCTTGAACGGATCCAGCTACTTGGTTGTTGTTGATCGGTATAGCGGATGGCTATATATCTTCCACTGTGGCGTCAGTGGCGCGACGTCCAGGGCCCTCGCCAAGCATCTCCGTTCCCTGTTCCACACCTTCGGAGTTCCAGACGAGCTGTCACCTGACGGTGGACCCCAATTTGCGGCGTTCGAGGCTACGCAGCTCCTGAAGGATTATGGTGTACACCATCGGATCTCTTCCGCCGCTTTCCCGCACTCAAACCTCCGAGCGGAGCTCGCAGTCAAATCCGAAAAACGACTAATTCGGGACAATGCAGATGCGAATGGACGACTAGACAACGAGCAGTTCTACCGGGCGTTGTTGCGGCACCGCAACACACATGACCGTCACCAGCTCAGATCATCTTCGGAAGGCAAATCAGACTTCCTTCCGGTCACTCGGGACAAATTCACCCCACGAGAAGAATGGCGAACGACCGCAGCTGAGCGAGAATGGGCATTGAGGGTCAGTCATGTTAAAGGCGCCGAGCGATGGTCAGAACACATTAAAACCCTTCCTCGTCTAGCGTTTTGTTTTTTTTACGACACGTCGACCGTTAAGTCATGTAGCGTTGCCAATCTCTCACGACGATTGGTCGCGGGCGAAGAGTAGCGATAGGTGAGACTCGAACCCACAACCTTTCGATTGTGAGACGAGCATCTTACCCATGGACAACTCGTCCCCCAGTATGGGGTGAAGATGCATGGATCCGGCCGCGTAACTCTCAGAAATCGGCGCTTCCTCCGTCGGATTCAGCCCCTCCTAGCCGACAGCCCCTCATCTCCGTGGTCGCCGCCACTACCACCGACATCCATTCCTGACACTCCTGCGCCAGGAGTCAACACTCACGCCACATCGACGCCACTACGGACACTCCCGCAGCCGCCTTCCGTCCAACGTGCACCTGTGCCAGCGGAGCATGCATCGCCTGCACCTACAGCGGCGCTACCGGGGCAGAAGTCGTCGGCGGCCTCCTCAGCGGAATCCCAGATGGTGCCGATCCCGTCAGCGATGCCTCCGGTGGCGCCTGCCACTCCTTCACCCCCGGTCACTCCGCCAGTGGTCCAGCCAGTCGCGCGCGCACGGGATGGACCCGTACGGCCTCGGAGAGCCCCGAGGCGGCTTAGTCCCTCCATGAGTGGGAAGACTCATGGTTACACGCACCGTTGAGTCCGAGCAGTGGCGCGTGCGAAGCGAAGTTGTGTAGTTTTGTCTTGTTTTTGTTTGTTTGTGTGCGAAGTCGAGTCTACGCTGTACGAACCTACAATTAGCTGGTGTCTGTAGTCGTCCTTTACCGTATCTGGTTGTGTACTTTCATCCTCCCGGTGTCCATCGAGGCGCCGCCGCTGCGGTGGTGACCGCTGATGTGTCGGCCGGCCTCGTTGAGGGGGGGGCATCATTAGCATTGCACGGATCTCTTTTATTTCAGGTATAGAGTTAATACATTGATAGCAAATGACTGAAGTCTATTAAACTCTTCTGGAGACACACAATAACTTATGCTCGCCATGAAGGATTGATTACACAAGCATCTTGTGACACAATTCCAGATACAGAGATTATCCATGACGTGATGTGTTAAACAATGTGCTCTGCTAATAACATGGCATTACAATCGTCATTGTTACCATAGGTATCCGTATATTAGGTATCTCCAAAATTAGACTAAAAAGCATGTGCTGACATGTACACTATTGGCTCAAATGGAGCTTGATGAACTGAAACAATATTTTAATTGACATGCTTCCATGGCAGGTTTCTACATCATACTGTACTAGTTTTGACATCTCACACCTAACGAACCATTATTTTAATGCTGTCACTCCATGGAGGTAAAAAGTGTGCAAAACTGTCTTGTGAATACCTTAAAGCACACTAATACCCATAGCTAGTCAATAAGCTATGAAGCAAGCAATAAGGTTAGGTTTGGTTAGGTTAGGCTTTTCTTTTACATTGGCAAAGTTTTCTAAAATGTGTGTTGTAAAACGTGTCACACAAATTATTGATGTTTTCTTCTTTTTTTAAACAGAACAGGCTAGGTTAGGTTATGGTATGTTTTCAATTAGAAAATGTTGAGTCTTTTAAAAAAAAATATTAAAGAATGTCATTTCTTACATGGAAGGTTAGGCTATGCTAAGTTAAGTATGGTTACATTTTTGCTCTTCTGAACATTATTCTGTACGCTACCTATATTACCTAACTCCAAGCCCCAGTTTTGTGTTATTTTGCCTCCCAACTGAAAAGTATGCATTTGTAGATGAATCAGTGGTCTCACATGGTTGGCTCCCTAAATTCTCAGCTGGTTGGCTCCCTAAATTCTCAAGTCTCACATCACCCAAAGATGAGTTCTGTTGCTGAACTCCAAGCCCCAGTTTTGTGTTATCTTGCCTCCCAACTGAAAAGTATGCATTTGTAGATGAAATCAGTGGTCTCACATGGTTCTCCCACCTGGTTGGATCCCCAAATTCTCAAGTCTCACATCAACCAAAGATGAGTTCTGTGGCTGATCAAGAGATGCCTGTATCAGCAGGTATACAAGTTCCCTATATTAGAGTAAAATATGGCTATCAGATTGACAGGGCAAATAATAGGACCTGGAAAGTGTATCTTAAGTATATTTTATATACTTGGAGTAGCCGTTACATCTGCTAATATACCTACATATGCTACACAAGATTTCTAATGTGAATTTGGTGAAATGAAAAACAAAGCAAAACTATACCTCAGTCTGATTTGTATGCTATTATAGTTAGGTGGTGTGTAAAAAAAACATACCCCACTTCGTCAGATATTGATTATTTGGGCTTAAGGGCGCGCCGACTACTCGGTCATTTGGCGCCCACCACTTCGTCAGAGATCGTCGAGGAAATAAACATCTCAGTTGGCATGCCCTACATCGCGTGTTCCGCCCGCGTTACGTCGACGGTTGGCGCAGTTGGTTAGGGCGTCCACCTTCCGTACGGATGGTGGTTGGCTCGAATCTCGGCGCCGCAACACTTTTAACCCGATCACAGTCGGTAACAGTCAGGGTCGTTGGTTAATGCTGCACTTTAGGTTACTTTACACTATCATATGAATTGCTTGATGTAATAATATTTGTCCATGAAAGTAAGGAGGGGAAATACTGAATTAAAGCCTACCCATGCAATGAATGTCCAATTGGACGATCTGGAATTGTCATTGTGGAACTTTGTCTCTGGAAGGGTGCTTCTGGCTGAAACATTTTAGGAGTCATTCGGGCACACTGAAGGTCAGACTTCTTTCAATGCGCAACTCTGGCAGAAAACCTGAGGGGACACAGGGGACACATGCCCCTTGTATCCGCCCCTGTCCCAGAAACAATTGAAAGGGATTCTGATGAACTGGAGCCACTGAGATGGTTCCATGATAGCTTGACGCTGCCTTGCGGTAAGACCTCTAACTTTTTGCAGGAATTCAACTTTGGGTATCTTCGAACCAAAGTGGTAATACACCTACCTCACAGCGAGGGTTTGTGACCCCATGAACCATTGCATCCATATCCAGTTCAAGTTGTTTATTTCAACAGCCCAGTTCCGTATGCATCCCATTCCGTTACATTTCTAGTGCAAGCAACACTACCGAAGGTAGTGCATAAGATTCCCGGTCAACATGCCTCTCACATAACGTTCACCGGGGGGGGGGTCGGCCACCTAAGATCTGAAACTAGAAGCACACAATTTGGAGGAATTATGGCTGTAGTGAACTCGCTGCAGAATACATTTCATGACCCGAGGTCAACGTCTTCAGGGTCAAATGAGGCGGGGGCATCGATTTGTATCCTTTTGTGGGGGCCATGGCCCCACCAATGTTGATCTTGGCCCCCCTCAATGTTGATTTGGGCCCCCCAATAACCTATGCTATTTTTATGCTGAGAAGAAAGTTAAAGGAAAAAAATGAAAACCACCATGCTACTTACAAAACTTAGTTGATGCCAACCAGCACATTTTGTACTGAAAAGAAACAGATTTGGATTGGATAGTGGATTGACTCTCCACCTTTTGTTGCAAAATTGACAATTTTGTGGAAAAAAACAAAGGAGTTGGATTTCCTTCTACATTGCAAGCACGACTTACATCATAAAATGTTGAGATTAGCTGCTGCTGATGCATTTTAAACCAGATTGTTTGTAAAATCTGCAAAGTCACTAGACAAGAATTGCATTGTCATAATGATGCCTGCACACATGACCAATGGCAAAAGCACCTGCATATGGAGCTTGAACTGGATTAATTCCACTCAATTTCCAGTCATTGTCAAACTTGCACACAATCCAGTCCAGTCAACAACAATCAGTTTGCATTGAGATTGTGGATATACAAACTATATATATCTTCAGCAGTGAACCCATCATACTATAAGCTTGATATTTACCTAAGTACCCACCTATATCCCAATGACAATGTGCATATATTCAATATTGATATGCAGCACCCCAGTCTCGACCTGCACCAAGAGCCAAAAGTGAGCCAAACATCTGCCAGCTTATGATACCATGAAAGAAAAAAGGTCAGCAAGAAGCTGCATGCACACTGTATTATAATTGCTATTCTTGAAGAAAGCAATAGGTAGGTACTAAGCCGTAGCTTTACAAGACTTTCTAAACGAACCTTGTAGCAAGGCCATATAATCAGGTACAGTCACTAGATGATTTGAACGCTTCGGACTGATTGATCGTGACGTCACCAGTTCGATGTAGCCCGATTCCTATCCAGTACAGGGAGCTGCTGCGATTTCAGAAAAACCATATATCGGATTATATTGTGCCATTTCGCATGATTCTGGCACCGAAAGAGGGATCGCTTCGCTTTCTTTCACCAATCCATCTACCACTTTTGCTCTAGCAATCGAAACTATCGCGGTGTATAGCGTCAAAGTTTTCTTGCACACTGCCCAACCCGCATCCCAAACTTCAGGGGCAGTTACGCCCAGCTGTGTAGCGCAGAGGTGTGAACTCAAACTTCAGATCCAGAGTTGGCGAGTTCGAATCTCTCCAAGAACCTTTCTCTTTCAACCGCACTATTTTGCATTTTTAAATTAGGTAGGAACATTACTGTATGCCATCACACATATTGAACACGCTAACTGCAACCTTAATCCTTGGCAACGCGGTACATAGTTTATCATCGCTTTACCAAGGCTTCTTTACTGACGCACCCGAGCAGAAATCGGGCATATTCCAAACTCGGTGGAGAAATTCGGCGTAGCCTGGCAATCGCACTCGTGACGTCACAGCTCAGAAATATGAAATAATATGGCGGCTGCAGTGACAACCACCAGCTTGTAAGTTATACAAGGTCAAAGCCCATCACCAAATGTGTCTGGAGATACTTGATAGACACTAACGCGCATGAAATGCCACAAATCGTGATGGGCGTTCCTCAGAACATCCAAAATAGTTGCATCCAAATAAAAAAAATTCTAGTTACAGGAGTCCCAGCACCTGATGTCTAAATTTGCGCTTGCGGCCGACAAATGTGATGGAGGTGAGACATTTGTGGTGCAATTGCGCAGTATTTAATCCGAAGGCCGATCTCATGTGACGTCGTACTGATTCGTTTTTGTGTACTTCGCACCTTCTGATGTATCTGCAGATTGGTGTGATTTTGAATAGTGAATAAATAGCTTGCTGATATTTAATTCCCACAGGAACAGTAGTTGTAGAAGTTGGCAGGTAAGTTTGAACAAGTCCAGTCCATGCCTTTTTCTGATTTGTGCTCAGGGTCTCTATGTTAATACCACATAACTACCATGTTTGTCTTCAAGAAGAGCTGTTTTTAGTTTACTTTCATTAATATTTTCATTCCACTGCTCTTAGTGCTTTTTCTGCCCAAGATTGGGGCACCTAGTGTTGCATTTCCGTCCAGGGGTTGGCACACTTTTTGGTAAATTTACAGCTTAAGGTAATTTCTGATTTCTTGAATTTGTTTAATGCAATGTTTAGAAATGTGATGAACATGATGTGACCACTCATTTTTGTAAATTTGTGTTTTAAGGTGTTGTATGAATTCGTGGAATGTATCATTTCAATGCAATGTTTATGAATGTAACTCAGATGATGGGAGCACTCATTTTCGATACAAATGCCTACATTTCAGATTTTGAGCAAAATAATACCAAAAAAACTTTGAATTGGGTGACAGGGAAAAACAAATTTTGTTTAATAAAAAGAAATGCAACATGTAACCTAACCTAACCTCCTTTTGGAGAAAAACAAAACCAACACATCAAGTTTTAAAATTTCAAGCAATATATTTTTTTTAAATAAAAATGTAACCGAACCTAACCTAATGTAACATAAGCTGCTTTTTAAGAGAAAAGCTCCATTTCTGTTAAATTTTGGAACAATTTTTGGAAAAAATCTCCAACTTAAAACACCTAAACTAATCTAACATAACCAAACCTAGCCCATTTGTTTGCTTTATGGAGGCAAATGTGTAAGAACTTGTCTTGTTACCACCTTAAAGCACAATAATTATGGTTAGGTTAGGTTCGGTTAGGTTTTTTCATTTGTAAAATTTCAGGAAGATAAATTGCTTGATATTTTTCCAGTTTTCTTTTTATAATTGTTTTCTCCAAAGTCAGGATAGGCTAGGTTAGGCTAAGTTATGTTGCATTTTTAATGTATTTCTTTTAATTGCTATGTTACCTAACTCACAGCCCATTTTGTAATGTTATTTTGCTCACAACCTGGAAAGTAAGCAATTGCACAGATATAAGTGGTGCCATCTGCTTAGTGACATTCATAAACATTGCATTGGAAATTTAAATTAAAAAATATTAATAAAACACCTAAAAGCACAAATTTAGTGTCCTTTCCTGCGCAAATGCATGCTTTTCAATTGGGAGTAAAAATAACACCCAAAAAAATGGTGTGCAGTTAGGAAAGATAGCATACAAAAAATGTTCCAGATGTAAGATAACCTTACCTAACATAGTCCCATACAAGAAATGAATTGTTTTTAATTGAAATTTTAGAGGCTTTTTTCTCAAATATTTTCAACTTAAAAAACCTAACCTAAGCTAGCCTGAACTGTTTGTTTGTAGAAAAATCATTAAAAAACATTATTTCCCAACAAATGATTTTTTTCTATCTTACAACAAAAGCCTAACCTAACCTGACCAACCTAACCCCTTTGTATGATTCATGGAGGTAAAATGTGTGTAAAACTTGCCTTGCGGTTACCTTAAACTGCGATAATACCTGGCTTTTTTGGTAATTATTCAGCTCATGGTACTCTCTGACTTCTGTGAATTTATTTTTTAATGCTGTGCTGAACATGATGTAACCACTCATTTCCTCTGCAGATTCACACTTTTCAATTGTGAGGCAAAATAACACCCAAAAGGGGGCTTGGATTCGAGTAATATAGGATCAAAAATAATGTTCAGATTAAAAAAGATGTAATGTAACCTAACCTAACCTAGCCTTCCATGCAAGAAATGTTTTTTTTTAATGCCCAATTTCCGAACAATTTTTTTTATTCCCAAACATTTCCAACTTAAAAAGTCTGACCTAACCTAATCTAGCTTGAACCGTTTTTGAAGATTTTTTTTTTTTGATTTGCTAACTTACAACAAAAGCCTAGCCTAACACAACCAGGCCAAACCTAGCACCTTTGAATGATTCGTGGAGGTAAAATGGGTGTAAAACCTGTCTTGTGGTTACCTTACACTGCAATAATACCTCTTTTTGTGCTACCTGGTGCACCTGATGAACCTCCATCTGCATGCTGCATGAGAGCATTGCACTCATTGCTTCACAAAGAACAATAACATGTTGAAAGTACTATATTTTCAAGAATGGAATCCTGTGCTGATAACATGTTCTGAGTTATAAATTTGCAGATTAGATCTACATCATTTTTGTTAATAAATATGATAAATTCATAGAAATTCATACACCAGTTTGTGGACAAGAAGTTATTCTGATGATTTCTGATGTATTGGAACATGACAAATTTTCATGATAGAAGCAGGCAAAGTTAAAGTACTTATATCTCAATAAGTGGTCAGTTCACTAACAAGACAGCAAATTAACTCAAATAGCATACAAAACACCAGGTGGCCCACTCTTTTTGCAAGTTTAAAATCGATGACAGTGCTTTCTTAAATCATGTTTTAAGTGCATGAAGGAAATGTATTGCTGACACTTGTAAGGAACTGATGTGTGTAACGCTTAATTAACATTTTTAATGTACACAAAATATAGCTCACTATTCTAAATAGCATGGGAAGTATGATGCATTATATCATGGCTAACTTATGGGCAAAATGTTATGCAGCAGATTCCCTGCATTGTTACTTAGTTATTTGGGCTTTAGGGTACATTGACCACGTTATCATATAGCTCCCTGCATTGTTGTTAACTGATATATCAGTATGTTTGCAAATTCACTTATGAGTGAATCCATACCATTCCCACTGGGGTATACAAGCTACATCATAACATTGCTTCCACAATGCATGTAACAGAAACCCATCTTGATTGTCCTACTTACTCAGGACACCATAGAAGTCAATGAATGAAAATGTTACTTCATCCCCTGTATTGTCAATGTAAACAGAAGTCTCTTGAACCATATGTTATGTCCTTCACAGTGTTGCTCCATCTGCCTCCAACTCCAACCCTGACCAAACTTCAGGAGCACATCCATCTCCAAAGCAGTCTGTGGAAGAAGGCATGTATTGCAGCATAACTACTGTGATCTGAATTCCATGGTATCCCTGTTGCCTTATAATCCATCCTTGCTGATCCATGTAGCAGATGTTTGACTTTCCACAAGCTGTCTGGATAACTGGGGAGTTGAAATCACATGTGAGTGATGAAGCAGATTAACTATTCCTGGATTCTTATGTGGCATCATTGCATGGCACAGTGACATACCAAATGGGGAGGGGGGCATTGTGGACAGTTTCCTCCCCCCCCCCTCCTGACAGGTTGGGGGGCCCCCAAGAATCTGCCAAGCTCAGGAAAAAAAATGTGTCATGCTCCCTAAAAATCCCACTCGGTCCACCAAGAATCTCACTGGGGCTCAGAAAAATCACATTTGGTGGCCCCGAATGGTAGTGCATGGGCCCCTGATAATGATGCTGGGGCCTCAAAAGTTTGCACCTGGGCCCCTGAAAATCATGCTGGGGCTGCAAAAAAGTTGTGCTGGAGTTCAAGAAAATCACGACGGGGGCCACAAACGGTTGGGCCGGGCCTCCTGAAAATCACGCTGAGACTGGGGGTACTAAGAATTATCACCCAGGCCCATGAAAATCACGCCAGAGGCATGATGGGTCCCACCGGGGCTCTAAAGGTCTTGTTGAGATCACCCAAGGAATGAAACCGGGGAAATGAAAAACAGTCCGGACATGGAAAATCAATCTGGGATCTCAACAATGGCTCCAAAAGCCCACAAAACTTGTTGGGCCCCCAGAAACGTGTCATAGCCACCGCAAGGGATCCCAACAAGTGACCATGGGGCCACAAAAAAATCACACTTAGACAAAAAAAATTAACCCTGCTTCTCTTGAAAATCGCACTGGGGCCAAAACGTCACACCGGAGCCCCACAAGTTGCAGCTGGCTTCCCAAGAACCAATATATACCTGGAATGTCACCCTGCAGACACAAGAATTGTGTCAAGGATCCACCAAATAAGAAGTTGTCAGATGCCAGAAAATAAACCTGTTGAAGCACAGAAAAAACACACACTGAGAGCCTGAAGAATCATACCGGGGTCAAAAAATATCCTGCAGGTGGCTTACAAAAATAGACTTCACAAAAACCACAAGGAGACTCCATCAAATTGACCAGAGCACCAGAAAATTCAGAATGGGACCCCAAATAACATTATCTGAAGGGCCTTTCTACTCTTGATCGTGCAACCTGCGTGAAAAAAAAAAACACTGAGCAGCCACAGTGGCATACCAAAGGGAAAAAATTTCCCTCCATAATGTTAGGCACCAAGGAAATACTTTCACCCATCATCACAGTTCAGGTCTGCTGTGCTCTGATGCTCCATCAAGGCTGGTGTGTTTTAGCCTGTATCTGATCACTGAAGTATTTTTATTTAAGCCTGTGTGTGTTTATTGGTGTGTGGAGTGAGGAGGAGGGTAACGGTGACGGTGACAGTGGCAGTGACGATAGATCCGAGCCCACTATATGACACTGCAGTCGCATGCTTTTACTGAGAGTTGTTATGTTGACATCTACTGTACATGCTCTTTTAATGACTTGACTTCACAAGTTATTGGACAATTTTCCCCCGTTGGTGAGGATGCTGAATAAACATAAACATACACATTGTCGAATACAAATTCAGAATTTCTGAGATCTGAAAATATAGTGCACAAAATCCAATGAGTTTTTGGTTTGTGGGGGGGGGGTGTCTAGTATGTTGGCACTTTGGCCCCCCAATGTTATTTAAAAATTGAAACCCCTGAAATGAGGTCACAATCGGCCTCCACTCAACCCCAGCCGGCACGTACAGAAAGTATGCACGTTCCACTGCTGAACGGTAGGTAGAGGCTGTTCATACATACGCTCGCTACGTACCCTGGTACACAGTGCGTGCTGTCGTTATGCTCGGTAGTACGGACCCATCGTGCGATCGTTACGGCCAGCGTTATAGTTCATCTTATCATAGGCACAATCATGATGTACCCTGAACAATAGAACTAGGGCCTACATAGGCTATCAGGCTCCCCAGAAGTAAGGGTTGCAGAGCTTATTTTGATGTAAGCCATCCTTTCCATGGAAAGTATGACCTTGAATGAAATTTAACTTCCATTAAATCTCAATCTACCCAATGAACAGTATCGATATGTATATGGACCATCGGCTCGGGCTTCCTCAGAGGATTCTATCTTGACATAGTTTGTTTCTGGTTTGGAGTTTCTTTAAGTGTCTGCACCACTGAGGAGGCTTTTCTGCACTATTTTTTTCCCGGGTGCTTTTTTTCAAGTGTTAAGCTTCACATTTTTATATCACTCCTGACGATGGCCCCTGGCCGAAACGTTGAGTAATAAAGTATAATCCTTAATGTTACTTTTGATGTCCTCAGCACCTCCTGGTATATTGAAGGTCGTATATTTTCTTTACACGCAATGAGGAACTGTTAGTCAGAGATGCTGCATTGGCAGCACAAAATGCGTAGAATCCTTTGCCGGGCATATCTTTAGGTTAGAATAAATCGTGATCAAATACAATGAAATATGCACACAGAGCATTCGCTTACAACCACGAAACCTAACACTGCACCAAGGCACACTGCACCAGAGTATATTAAAGAACGGGTACACCCAAGTTTAATATATTCTCAGATCTAGTATATACTGTGCATTGGTGACGTCACAGCTAGAATATGCGATATTCTACTAGAATGTGGTGGACATCTGGCAGATTATATAATTATATAGTAGAATATTCCAAATCTAGCAGATTCCTGGCAATTTCATTTAACAGCAGGTTCCTTTTCTGTCGAGGCTCGGCGCACGACTTGAGGGCCAGGGAAAATATTGGCTGGTCGTCATGGCAACGACTCTAGGCCCCGCCCTCCGGGAGTCGGCCGGCCGGTTTTGTGTAGTGTCCTCGTTTACCGGCAAGGTAACATTCTTTTTCGAGGCGATGCAAGTAAAAACGATCCGGATTTATATGTAGAATTCTTCAGGCATTCGCATGATGTCAAATTTGCCTACATATAATGAAAATTGCGTGCGTAAAGCCGTGGCAAATATTGGCCGTTTTGGCTTGACATGCACGCAAGGTGCTGCCGAGTATCGCCTTGGACACGTCACAGGCCTGGAACAACTTGACTGCCCCCCGCACTGCACCAGGGAGCACCAGGGATCAAGAAGGCAAGGCAGCGACCTGTGACAAATGTTCAGTTTCCTTTTCGTTGAATCGACAACTTTTCTTACGTCAATGATTTCATGACGTCAATACTAGTAATGCTCAAGGGAAGGCTCGTCACTAAAATATGAATGTCATACATATGATTGGGTGACCCTGATATTTTTGTTTGGGATAATTGATTTCCAGGCATCCATCCACGTCGATGAATGCGGGTGCACGGAGTTCAAATACCTTGAACCTTGAACCGAAGTTTAATTACCTTGAACCGAAACGTAAAAAAGCTTCGCAACCGTGTCTGAATTCGTAGGATATTGACATCTTGGCACACATTGTTATATGCAACAGGATGTGCAAGTCTGTTAGCGCTAATCAACGGGATACATATAGGTCAAGTGACGTTTTATGCGCAGTCCAGTGTGAAGTCATTTGGTACAATAGTCTGATCGTAGGAGGACGAAGACTGTTGCCGTTTTGCATGTAGTTGACATCACTGACACTACAGTGGATCAACGCAAGCGCGACGGAATGCACACTTGCCTTAGGCTTGCTTACAAAACCCACTCGCTTCAAAGGCGGCTCTAATGTCCATTATGGTCTGGCACACTTTTAAATTCACTTCTTCCAAGGTTTTTCGTCCGCAAATCAATATGCAGCGGATTACGGGCAACGCACCGGTAACTTATATTAAGGAAAAGCATCAGAAGATGATGTTTGTTTGGCCCAGGCACGTTGCAGTACGAGATATAGCACCATTATCAGGAGCGGATAAAGGAATTCCCATGAGGAGCACAAAGTCCCTCATGCAGAGGCGCCTTCGTTTGCAAATTTGTTGAGTAGGGGAGTTAAGATGTGTTTCCAGAAGAGTTTAATAGACTTCAGTCACTTGCTATCAATGTACTAACTCTCTACCTGAAGCAAAAGAGACCAGTGCAATAAACAGTGCATTACCAATGATGCCCCCTCATCGAGGCCGGCCGACACATCAGCGGACACCGCCGCAGCGGCGGCACTTCGATGGACACGGGGAGCGCAAAAACACACGATCAGACCGCGGTACGGTAAAGTATGACGGCAGACACCAGCCAAGTGTAGGTTCGTTACAGCGTCGGCTCGACTTGGCACACAAACAAACAAAAATAAGTTCGAAACTACCCCACTGGAGACTTTCGCACGCGCCACTACTCGGCCTCAACGGTCCGCGTAACCATGAGACTTCCCACTCATGGAGGGACTGAGCCGCCTCGGGGCTCTCCGAAACCGTACGGGTCCATCCCGTGCGCGCGCGGCTGGCTGGACCACTGGTGGGGCGACCGGGGTGATGGAGTGGCAGGCATCGCTGGAGGCGTCGCTGACGGGACCGGCACCAACTGAGATTCCGCTGGGGAGGCCGCCGACGGCTTCTGCACCGGTTGCGCCGGCACGTGTGCACGTTGGACGGAAGGCGGCAGCGGGAGTGTCCGTAGTGACGTCGGTGTGGCGGGAGTGTTGACTCCCGGCGCTGGAGTGTCAGGAATGGATGTCGGTAGTAGTGGCGGCGACCATGACTAAGATGAGGGGTCGTCAGCTAGGAAGGGCTGGATCCGAAAGAGGAAGCGCCTGTTTCTAAGAGTTGCGCGGCTGGATCCATGCATTTTCACTCGATACTGATCATGGTGTAAGGTCTAGATAATGACGCCGGTCTTATCCCATCGATTTGGCCGGTTACCCTCCTGGTTTTGGACCTGAACTATGTCCCCAATGGCTGGACGAGGAAGGATTTTAGTGTGTTCTGACCATCGCTCGGCGGCTTTAACAAGACGGACCCTTAGTGCCAATTCTCGCTCAGTTGCGGTAGTTCGCCATTTTTCTCGTGGGGTGAATTTGTCACAAGTGACCGGAAGGAGGTCTCTGATTTGCCTTCCGAAGATGATCTGAGCTGGTGATAGCCCCAGATCATGGTCAGGTGTGTTGCGGTGCTGCAACAGCGCCCGGCAGAGCTGCTCGTTGTCTAGTCGCCCATTCGCATCTGCATTGTCCTGAATGAGTCGTTTTCCGAATTCGACCGCGAGCTGCCCCAAGTGAAAAGAAAAATGCATGAGATTGGCATTTATTCCCCATAGGACATATGGGTTCCCATATGTCCCATGGAGGAAAACCTGGATTGCCCCATGAGGAAAACAAAATCCCATTGAAATAGACAGAATCCCATAGAAAAACCAGAACAGGCCTATCGTATAATTTGGACAGTCCCGTATAGCGTACGGGAAACCCGTCACGACTTTTAGGAGCCCGATCCCTCAGGCATCCAGGAGGCTTGCCTGTTTTAGGCAACTGTCCTTCAACCTGCCCCGAGACTGGTCTCGACGGCCGCTCGCAGGTTGGAGTGCGGGAAGACGACGGACGTGATCCGATGATGGCCACCGTAATCCTTCAGGCCGCTCGCAGGTTGGAGTGCGGGAAGACGACGGACGTGATCCGATGATGGCCACCGTAATCCTTCAGGCCGCTCGCAGGTTGGAGTGCGGGAAGACGACGGACGTGATCCGATGATGGCCACCGTAATCCTTCAGGAACTGCGTAGTCTCGAACGCCGCAAATTGGGGTCTGCTGTCCGACGACAGCTCGTCGGGAACTCCGAAGGTGTGGAACAGGGAACGGAGATGTTTGACGAGGACCCTGGACGTCGCGCCACTGACGCCACAGTGGAAGATAGATAGCCATCCGCTATACCGATCAACAACAACCAAGTAGCTGGATCCGTTCAACCTGAAGTAATCTGCACAGATCTGCTGAAAGGGATACGCAGGCGCAGGTGTTCCAGTCGGTGGTGCTGCTGGATGAGAGGGCGCCACTTGATTGCAGGTGGTGCAGCCGGCCCGCTTCTGTTGGATGGCACCCGTGATGCCAGGCCACCAGACACTGGACCAGGCTCTTGCATGCATGCCATCTGTGCCTTGGTGGGCAGAGCGGAGAGCGTCCAGCACTTCACCTCGCAGGACCTGTGGTACCAGAATCCTACCCTCGAAGATAGGAAGTCCATCATGCACGGACAGGCCGGTTCTGAAGCGGAAGAACTCCCTCAGCTCCAGTTCCAACAGTTCTTTGGTTTCGTGGAATCCCTTGGTGATCCTGTCGACCAATTGTCGCATCTTGGGATCCTTTGGTACTGCGTCACGAATACGTGCCAGTGTCACCGGCCTAATAACGTTCGCCGCAGCGGCCAGGATGGCTCCCACGCACTGGCGGATCTAGCCCACCGTTTTTTTTGGGGGGGGCAACTTTCGGTTTTCGGCGTCAGCCCCTCCCTTCCCCCTCCCCCAGTGGCGTACCTAGGAATTGCATCAGGGGAGGGGTCGAACGGATTTGGAGGGTGCCCATTCTCCCATTATTTTTTGTTAAGAGCACCGAATTTCGACCACTCTTTGGCCAGGGGCCCATTTCTTAAAATAATAATTAATGACAACATAATTTCTGGTGTAGGGGCCACAGTTACCGGATTTTTGTTCTTGTTTACCAAAACGTTCACATTCAACGTCATGTATCACGTCAACGTTCGTGCACGTGTACATACTGGTGGATCCGATTTTGTCAACTCTTGCTGTAAGCAGAACTTGAGCAGCATGGAACCCTTGATGTGTGTCAGAATCTACTCTGCTACCATATTGGCTTCCAAACAATATTTTTTTTAATCCTTTAAAATTGCAGATTCTTTCATTCAGACGCTATTTTTTAACCTCGGCAAAGGTTACTGCATTTTAATTTAGTTTACTTCTGTTGGTTTCGGGTGGGGGGCCAAAAGACACTATGCCCCCCCCTTTTAAGCGCTTCGGGGGGGGAGCATGGCCGGAATGGCCCCTCCCTGGATCCGCTAGTGGAGGTAGTGGCATGTTCTAAAGAAGCACTGCTCGATCGTGTCTGCCCAGAGCAGGGTGTCGTCGACACACTTCACTTTGTACGGGATGTCACGCGTGATGAGATCAAAGCGATGGGTGTATCCATTTCCCGCCGCCACATAACCCTGGGGTGTAGTCGCATAACGGTACCGTCCCCGCAGTGTTATGAAGGTGGTGCATTCTTAACTGTTTTCGTGCAGCGCAACGCTGTGGTATCCATTCCATGCATCCAAGACGGTATTCTTCGTGTTGGTTGGTACGGAAGATGCCTGGTGGAACGGCGGTGGTGTATGGTGTGTCTGCCGGACGGATTCTTGGTTCAGGGCCTGGAGGTCGACCGTCCGGCACGGTATGCCATCCTTCTTGCCCACGACGACCATCTGGTGGCACGATGTGGGGGTACCCGGGGGCACTTCTTCGAGGACTTTGAGCCGGACGTCCCGATCCAGCCCACGTTTTAAATCATCTTGCCAGTGGATGGGGACTGGTATTGGGGTATACACCGCAACTGGCTTGGCGTTGGGATTCAGGAATATTTCCAACGGTTCTCCGTGTATGAGGGGCAGCTGCTGGTGCTCGCAGACATTGAACGCGCTGGAGGCATACCTGTTTAGGATCCACTGCTGAAGTTTGGCGAGGTTGTCCGGCATCGGCTCGAATTGGAGTGTAGAGGGCACCGGAGGTGGTTCCACACGTTTGGGACATTCACACCGATTGTTACAGACGCCCGGGTATTTCGGTTGGTCGACGTGGGTCGAATGCACAGGTGCAGCACTACCCACGTTTTCTTCGTTCTTCGAGAACTCTCCGACGTTCGGGAAGTCAGGAGAGATGATTCCCAGTTGGGAACACGTCTGGCGGCTTAGGTAGAGGCCCGGCAATCATCGACAAAACCCTCCTGCAGACCTAGGAGCGATAACAGGAACGGACCAGAGACGTTAGTTTGAGCTCCAGTGTCTGGGCACGATCTGACCTCCATTGCTGACTTCAGGGGTCGCCGTCGGGGCAGGAGGCGCAAATCGACATAGGCGTCCTTGGACACTGAGACGCTGAGCGAAACCCATGACTGGGCAGGGGCACGCCGACGGATCCATCCCATAGCATCATGCCACAGGCGGTGATCGACGACGAGACCTCTGTGGTCCGATCGCTTCTCGATCTCAATAGCGAACATGGACATGAATTCCGAGTGCTCTCCATAGTCAAACGTTGCCATGCCAACGTTGACCTCCTTGGTAGCATGTGAACGCTGAATGCCATGAGGGTCAGAACGACAGGCGAATTTGAGGTGACCGAGCTTTCCACACGTATCGCATTTCTTTCTCCAGGCCGGACACTTGCCAGCACGGATAGCGGCTTTCGCTCGCGCTCCGTGGCCGGTCTTCCCGCAGTAGGTGCACGGCTTTGGGTCAATGGCTGCTGTCCCAAGACGTTTTTGGCGCTGGAACGCCGACATCTGGGGATGGAGTCCTGATCCAGTATCCAAGAGCAGGCCATGTGACCGTATGCCAGATTCATTGGTTCCACAAAAGACAATACAGCCTCCAGTTCCATAGTCTTGTTGTCAGGACGACTGAGGAGATCTTGCCGAATATCTCCATTGAACAGCCCCCTCGTCACTTGGTCGCGGAAGACTTCATCAGCATAGCTGTCTTCTATCTGGTATCCTGGCCTTGGGCATCGCACGGTGTAACCGCATATGGAGGCATGGCCCTTGACACGTGCAGCGAAGTGACGGACAGACTCATCGTCTTGGACGAGATGACCCAACTGGACCCTGTGGACCATGCATGTAGTCTCCCTGACACTGAGACGCCGGATCTCTTTCATAAGATCACACTCAGCCAATGCGGAGAGCCCACTCCCAAGGTTGCGATGCAAGCTTCTGCGGAGGGACTCCTCACAACATTCCAGGAGTTGTGCTGATATGTTGCTGCCAGTCAGATACATGCTGGTCTTGTAGTGTGTCCATCGGTCGTCAAAGTATGCCCAGTCCTCTTCTGACAGACCAGTAGTAAGTTCTGGCCGTGATGGTTTGGGAGGCTTAGGGTCCTGAGTAATGGCCTGTGCTGTGGCAGGAGTGCTAGCAAGTGAGTGTATATTCAGCTGATGCATCTCTAGAATACGGATTGCTCCTGTCTCCAATAGTTCTGGGGATTGATATACACAGCCTTCCAAAGTGCACTTCAGTTTCAATCCTGTAAGCTGCGCCATTATTGTGTGTCTCCAGAAGACATTGACCTTTATATATACCTAGTCCTAGACGGCCGACTCGCCGCCAGCCACACGCTCCGCGCCCTATTCCGGCCGTTGCCGGCTGGAGGCGGCAAAGCGGCGGTATATGGGCAAAAGATCGGGGGCGCAGGCCCGCTTCCATGCATTTTGGCTGCAGAATGAAATGTTGTAAAATTAAACGTTGTTGATAGATTTTGATAAAAATTAGTGCAAAATGATGCGGTGTTCATCATGAGCAGATTGAAATGGAGAAACGCCTCATGAAATATTGCAATTTTTATTTGGAGGTCTAACTTGCATCATCGTTTTTCCAACTTTGTGTGGTATTTGTCACTTGTACCCCATATAATTCAGACCCCGGATACCCGATAAACGCAAGCGAAGTAACGCTGGGAATGTTTGTAGTTGACAGTATATGTGTACTGTGTGTGCATCCTATATCTAATCAGGGGCGTATCCAGAAATTGTCATGGGGGAGGGGTATTTGTCTGGGGGGCGCCATTTTTTAGGAGGAACACCCTGCGAAAATACCTGAAGGGCGCCTTCGGCAGAAAATCCGTTCAGCGGGGGAGGGGGCTGAATCCGTCCCTTCGGTGTGCACTTGAGCACACCGAAGGGATGCTTCTGGCTGGAAATATGAGTGGGAGCACTCAAGCCTTCCCGGAAGGGCGCGGGTTCCAAATTACATGGGGACATGTCCCTGAATCCGCCGACCATCCCTGAATCCGCACGATCATCCTGCAGGGCACGGGTTGACGTTCAGGCAGGGGCGCTGCTCTATACACTTTCGAGGGGGCAAGTGCCCCATCAATGTTGGTCTCCCCCCGCCAGTAATTGCTAGCATTAACATGGAACACTATGGAGTGTGCCACCCCGATCAATTTGGGCCTGCACATTGCCTTCATGTATTCCCCCCCCCCCCCGCCAGAATAATTTTCAGAAATCAACATCCGTGCGCTCAGGATATATATATAGAGGTCAATGCCAGAAGAGTTGAATAGACTTCAGTCATTTGCTGTCAATGTATTAACTCTCTACCTGAAACAAAACAGACCAGTGCCATGAACAGTGCAATACCAAAGAGGGAGGAGGTCCCCAGCCTTCCCTTGGCGCCTTTCCCGGTCAAAAGGGCCGGATGAATTCCTGCTATCTGCTTGCTTCTTATATTATTTTTTTTTTTTTCAAGTTGGAAGTAGATGCATGGCTGACGTACCCGTAGGTATTGTAGGTAGGTATTTCACTTCATAAGTGCTACCAAATATATTTTAACACCGTTGTATGATAGCACCCTTGAACAATATTTTTTGCACAACAAACTTGGCGTGCGTAAATGCTTCACAAAGCACCCAGGAAAAAAGCGTTGAGAGCCTGGGAGTGAGAAGGAGTCAACTCTATTTCAGACTCATTTGTGTGCCAAGGGTCAGTGAAGGGAGAATGGCGACTGAACATGGTTGTTATGTTGGTGACAACTCTGTACCTAGGTAGGCACCTAATCTGAGAAAGTTGTAAAGTTATACAGTGTTAAGGCTTAGTAAGAGCCACAGGGGCCCTTTTTGCTTTGTTGCTTGCTATCCCATATGCCTTCTGATTAGCCTCAAAATTAGGTTCTCATAGCTTTGTTTAATTCTTGCTTTTTTGACCCCAGCATATGTTTTACTGATCGGTAAATGATCTAACCACCATGATGGAAATTAAGGCACTTCTTAAGAACTCTGAAATCTGAAATCCTTTCTTTATCTCTAAGCTGACATTGAAAACATTTTTGCACTCTGAGTTCATACTGGATAGGATGGGCTTCACATGTACTCTGACACACACACAAATGTGGAAACAAAGATATAAATAAAAACAAAACACAGAACGACACCCATGAAAGCACTGGCCATTCCACCTCCTATTGCCATTCAAACTAACCACTTTTTGTGGCAGCCAGACCACAGCTTCATACACTCCACTCAAGCTGAACTGCTGGAAATGCAGATGACAACGTGCCAACGCTGCTTGCAGGATGGTGTGCCTGCATACTGAATACAATGATCTCTGGTTTCTCTGACTGGAACTGTGCCTCCCAAAAACCTGCATTTGTACCACCCATATAGTGGAAAATTTGACAGTTTTAAGAGATGTCCTCCAGAGTCATGGAATGCACTGATCAGAATTGGCTGAGTGGTGTTTTTTGTTCTGAAATGTGTGTTACTTCCCAAGCATCTTAGTGAATCAAAAAAGTATTCTACAGAAATGTTTTATTTCATGATGAAAAACATAATTTTTAGATTTCTATGAAATATGATCATAATCTTTGAAGCATTTATTTATGAACATTTATATATGAGATGGACATGGGCAGATATAAAAAGTGCATTAGATGACTGATAGTGTTTATTTTATTTTTAGGTTTTTTTATTCAAGGTGTACCTGATCAGATTGAATGGTCAGAATGATGGCTTTATATGCACTTGCCACTCAGGCAATGCTTGGAAGTGGAACAGCCCCTCTCCCCCAATGGAAATTTCCTAGTGGGGGAAGGGGGATCCAGTAATATTATTGGGGTCATTATTCATCTGAAGGGTCATTATTTTCTCCATGGAGTGCCACTGAAGATGTCTCTAAAGGGGTGTCTTCAGGGAAAACCTCGCATTCATCCCTGTGGGGAAGGGGACAGCCCCTGGAATCACTCCTTATGCAATACCACTATATTTCCAGGGTTGGAGTTTGGCTGACCCTATGCTGACCCTGTTGGCTCCACATCATCAATGAACCTAGCTGTCCTGTCATAATTTATCTACAGAGCCTTGGCATGAATGAGTATTGTGTCCCATTGGACCAAACAACCAAATGAAATGTATAATTCAGGTGTGGGTCATGGATTTACCTCATGGAGGGTACATTTCCTAGGACTACATTAATCGTAATCTAGGACTAATCCTAATCCTCAGACTAAAATAAGTCTGACTGTTTTTTTGTCATTTTTTGGCACCAATTTCCATGGGGGGGGGGGGCACATGCTCACAGTTCCCATTGTATCAGCCTTTACCCCACATGTAGCCCAAAAATTGCCAGGGAGGGAATGATTCCTTTTTGTTATCCATCCAGGGTATCGCTTATTGGGAAAATTTCCAAGTGAAGTACTTACAAAAGGGAAGTTCTGATGTTACAATGGAAAATAAAATGATCCCCTAAAAACAGGATGACCTCAATATTTTCCTCTTCATGTCCAGGATCCCCAAATGCAAGCACAACCCTGGACTAAGCTTTCTGAGGAGCAGCAAGCAAGGATTAAATGTGGATGAAAACATGCATTGTGCAGACATTTTGGGGCTCTTGTAGTGTGGTCAGGCAGGAACTTAAAATCAGTTCCTATTGATCATTTCATATTTGTGGACACCATTGTATCCTCTCTGTCTGTGTGTCTACAGGTTGTGTACATCTGTGTAATGGCCCATCAGAAGTAGATGTCCAGCGGACTGGGCGATCTCTGTCGACTGACCTTCCCCAGCTGCCTCGGCTACCAGCAGGATCTCTCGGAAGATTTTGTGTCAGTTGCAGGCATGTCACGGGAGCCTGTTATTCTCAACGTATATGACATGGTGAGAGCTTGTTCAATGTAATGTTGTTTTTGGCGATCACGGTTAATTGAAGCGCATAGTCAAAATGGGGATTGAGGAAAACCGGTTTCGATCCTGTTTCGGGATCGTCATCAGTTCATTTTATTTCAGTAAGGTTAAAAAAATGATATCACGTTCATATTTGAATTATTTACACACAAGGTGACCACCAGGACAAAACACTTAAAGGGTACAATTCATATATACAGGACCGATGATGGAGAGCGAGAGAGAGAGAGAGAGAGAGAGAGAGAGAGAGAGAGAGAGAGAGAGAGAGAGAGAGAGAGAGAGAGAGAGAGAGAGAGAGAGAGAGAGAGAGAGAGAGAGAGAGAGAGAGAGAGAGAGAGAGAGAGAGAGAGAGAGAGAGAGAGAGAGAGAGAGAGAGAGAGAGAGAGAGAGAGAGAGAGAGAGAGAGAGACAGAGACAGAGACAGAGACAGAGACAGAGACAGAGACAGAGACAGAGACAGAGACAGAGACAGAGACAGAGACAGAGACAGAGACAGAGACAGAGACAGAGACAGAGACAGAGACAGAGACAGAGACAGAGACAGAGACAGAGACAGAGACAGAGACAGAGACAGAGACAGAGACAGAGACAGAGACAGAGACAGAGACAGAGACAGAGACAGAGACAGAGACAGAGACAGAGACAGAGACAGAGACAGAGACAGAGACAGAGACAGAGACAGAGACAGAGACAGAGACAGAGACAGAGACAGAGACAGAGAGAGAGAGGACAGAGACATTAAGAAAAGGTGGAGAGAAAGACAGAAAGATGAAGGGAAAGGAGACAGAGACTGAACAATGACTGATGACAAAACGAGAAGAAGAGAAGCAAAGCCTACTGTGGAGATGCTGGTGTTGTTGCTCAAATTTAATAACATTTGTAAATATATAGAGTCTTACTGTAAATGTGGCCGTGATGTTGCATCAGGAACTGTCTGTCACTTTTTAAAGGCGTATCTACCCAGGAAACTGTACATCGGCCAATATTTATGTTGAGCGTGGGATTTGTTTCTGTTTGCATGAATATTGCTTCTTTGATTTTCCGCTGTATTTGTCTCGTGTCAAATGCAAGTGTATCGGTGTTATCCCAGTCTATCGTATGTCTTCTATCAAAGCTATGTTCAGCTGTGGCCTCTATTTGTGTAGTCCAGTAGTTTTGTGGCTGTGTCATATGTCGCTTGTGTTCTTTACGTCGTTCTTCTACGTTTCTGCCAGTTTCACCTACATAAACTTTCGTACAATCCTTGCAAATCATTCTATACACCGGCCCTGGTTGTTTCATTCCGTCGATTTTATCCTTGGGATGAACGAGCAGGTTTCGTATTGTTTTGTGCGACTTAAAGTAGGTTTTGATATTGTATTTGGCGTTAATTCGTCGAAGAGCTTGTGATATACCGTCTACGTACGGCAAAATCATTATCCTCTGTCGTTCTGTGGTGTCAGTATCGTTTCTGTTCGGCCCACCTGTACTGTCTCTGGTGTCTGTCCTCTTGGTCCTGTCTCTGTTGACTGTCGTGTTCCTGTCGTCCTGAGAAATTGTGACCTGATCATTGGTGTCCGCTTTATGTCAGTCGTGTCCCTAATTACTTTATTTACCAGTGAAGTGGGATAGTCATTATCTTTCAGCATGTCTCTGATGCGTTGACATTCTGAATCCCTTGCATTGATATCGACCGAGAGATTCAGTGCTCATTGTACGTGCGCCTGTATTACGGTGCGTTTTTGTGCCGGCCGGTGGTGACTCCCATAGTTTAGGTACTGTCCGCTAGCTGTGGGTTTGTAATAGACACTACTTTGTATTCGTCCATTTGATGTCCGAACTAAGAGCATGTCTAGGAATGGTAGTTTACCGTCCACTTCAACCTCTACCGTAAACTTGATAGACGGGCTCAGAGTATTCAAACTAATCAAGAATGGCTGTATATCATCAGGACGCATCGCAGCTACTATGTCATCAACATATCGGTGCCATATGAATGGCGCCGGATCCAGGGTCATGGCTCTCCTTTCTAGGTTTTCCATGAAGATATTGGCTACAGCTGGGGCCAGCGGTGATTGGTGCGCCAAACAGCTGTTGGACGTGTTTGCCCCGGAAGTGGAAGAAAGTTGTGCGTAATATGAGCTCTAGTAGGCTACTGATCTCTGTTGGTGTCATGCAAGGACGGTCTTCTAGAGTCATATCCTCCTCCAACAACGATGTAGTCACCTGAATCACCTCGTCGATAGGTACACTAGTAAAGAGGGCAGTGACGTCAAAGGAAACAAGCACATAGTCAGGCAGTAGCTGGGTGCGGTGCAGAATTTGTGCCAGTTGTTTTGTGTTCACAACATGATGATGTGAACGCCCTACCGGCAATGTGAGTGTTTACAGATGTGCTGAGCTGTTTTGTAGGTGGGAGAGCCTATGCTGGAGACAATAGGTCTCAGGGGGACGTTATGGGAGCTAAATGACCTCGTAGTCGGTGCGCCCTTAAACCCAAATAACTAACTAACTCAGCGGGACGTTGGTCTTGTGAGTCTTGGAAAGACCATAGAATCTCGGTAGATATGAAGTTCATTTGGTGCCAGGATGAAGATGACGGTATTATCGATCGGTGAGATGGCCTTGTTGCTTTATGTTTTTCAGAAGTTTGAGAAGGTCAGAAGTTAGGTACGCTCTCTTTCTTTCTGCCCAAGTCATCTGTTGGACTGCTGCCTTCTAGCACCACCATGCATCGTTCCATCATCAGTCGTGTATATATTAATTGTACCCTGGAAGTGTTTTGTCGTGGTGGTCACGTTGTGTGTAAATAATTCAACTGTGAACGTGATGTCATTTTTAACCTTACTGAAATAAAATGAACTGAGGGCGATCCCGAGACGGGATCGCAACCGGTTTTCCTCAAACCCAATTTTGACTACGCGCTTTAATTAACCGTGATCGCAATTGATACACCGTTGTCACGAACGTTAATATCAATGTTTTTTGTTTGTTTTGGCAGCCAGGATGAATTCTTTAAAATGTGCTCTACTCTGTGTTAGAATTTTGGAAAATGTGGAGCCTTTCATCATTTTATGCGATTATAGTTTATTGTTACTTCCTAATTTACATTGCAATTGTGTTAATATTGTGCTTTATCTCCCAGCATATTCAAGTGTGCAGTTTCTGTGTGTTTGACCAGATAACACATGTAAATGGTCTCATGCATCTTTCAGTATTGGATGAATGAATATACAACATCCATTGGCATTGGTGTCTTCCACTCTGGAGTTGAAATATATGGAGTTGGTAAGTAATGTTCAACAACATTTTATCTCCATTAAACCCATTTATCCCCATGAGTTTTCTCTTCTGTACCTTCATGATATAATCATACTTCCTGATGCTATTGGGCGCCAAATGACCGTGTAGTCGGCGCGCCCTTAACCCCAAATAATCAACCAATCAACCTGATGCTATGCCAATTATATTGCCTTTTTCTATTTCTACTGCATGGCCAAAGCTGGCAGGTATTTAGCCATTGAGGTATCAGTTGTATCTCTATACCATATAGATGTGATATAATATTATAACTGCAAATTGCAGCACAGCCATTTTGATCAATTCAAGATAGTTGGATGGCCCTAAGCATGAGACTTCTTGGTTCCTGGATTATGTGTCCAGGAGTTCCTGGATTGTCATGGAGTATTGTACCTCCCCACTTTATCAATGTAGCAAACTTTAAGATGCTGCAAGATGGGAAACTCTAAACTAATCTAAGCTGTTAACATGCCTCAGTTTGTGTTAAAAACAACTTCTCCCACCGTACCCCTACATTAAATTGTATGGATGCATGTGCTTTAACTTAGATGGGAGGTCTAACCCCAACTATCCTGCACTTCATCCATGCCACATCACCTAGCAGCTCTCTCGAGCCAAGTGGAGTCTTGGTCCATGGTCATGACTTGGGTTAGGTCAATCTAATGCACTTTCTTAAAATACTGTTGTGGCCCATTGCTGGGATGGACTGAAGTGATGTGTATTGTGAACAGGACCCACTGGTCTGGCCGCAACTTTGGCCTATGCCTCACTTAAACCCACTTTTACTGATAACTTCTGCCTGTTCTGACTTGCTCTGCAATCTGAATTTCACATCTTTGTGCACATTTGAATATGTGAATAACTCCTAGATGATTTGACAGCATGTCAACTATCCGCATATGATATTGACTTCTTGTATGACCTCAGGATGGTCTGACCTCGCCTGACCATGACTGTTGTGATGAGCCAAGCTGGCACATTGTTGACCTAATCTGACGTTGCGTGTGTGCTGTGCTGCCAGAGTACGCCTACGGTGGCCACCCGTTCCCGTTCTCGGGCGTGTTCACGATCCAGCCGCGCGACGCCGACGACCTGGGCGAGCAGTTCAAGTTCAAGCAGTCGATCCACCTGGGCCACACCGACTTCACACGCGAGGACCTCGACCGCATTGTCGAGGAGCTCGGCAAGGACTTCCGTGGCGACCGCTACCACCTCATCAACAAAAACTGCAACCACTTCACCTCCAACATTGCTCAGGTGGGCACTACCGCAGCCAGGGTTGTTCGCGGTCGCATTTCTAAGGATGCTGGCGGCGATGTGTGGAACCAGCTGGCATTGGTGCGTGTGCATCAGGTGGCATTGGTGTGGGTGGAACCAGCTGACGTCGGTGTGCTTGCAATCAGCTGGTATCAGTGTGTGTGCATGTGCGTGCGTGAGTGCGTGCGTGGTGTGCGCGTGTTTGTATGGATGTCTGTGTGTTTGTGTCTGTGTGTACATGCGTCTGTGTATACATCTGTCTGTGTATATGTGTCTGATTGTCTGTGTGTATGCGTGGGTGGGTGTCTGTGTGTTTGTGTCGACTAGCTGGTGTTATTGTTTGCGCCAATGGGTGAAGTGCATCAGGTGACATGTTCTCGAATTCCAATCCAAAGCTGATGATCATCTAGTGAGTAGTTTGGGCCCTCATTAGATCTATAGCCGTCGACATCACCGTGCCGACGGTAACTCACTTGACCTGGTGCCGGCCACTGAGCGTGCATCCTGCTGACCTGGCCAACTCACAGCTGACAACCCTAAACTGCCGCCCTGCCTGTGCCACTGCTATTATTGACCTGACCAGACGCCTGTCTCCCGCCACTCTGTCCCGCCACTCTGACCAGGCTTCCAACTGCTGACATAACTTGTCATTCTGTCTCGCCTCCCTAATTGTTGACCTGACTTGCCATTCTGTCCCATCTCCCTAATTGCTGACCTGACTGGCCACTCTGTCCTGCCTCCCTAACTGCTGACCTGACTGGCCATTTTGTCCCACCTCCCTAACTGCTGACCTGACTGGCCTTTCTGTCCCACCTCCCTAATTGCTGACCTGACTTGCCATTCTGTCCCACCTCCCTAACTGCTGACTTGACTGGCCACTCTGTCCTGTCTCCCTAACTGCTGACCTGACTGGCCACTCTGTCCTGCCTCCCTAACTGCTGACCTGACCGGCCACTGTCCTGCTCATAGCTGTAGCTGAGCTGATCGGCCGTTCTGACCTGTCCACAGTTGCTGATTGGAAAGGAGATCCCCTCGTGGGTGAACCGGCTAGCGTCCATGTCTGCGATGGTGCCATTCCTGGAGCGGTGTCTGCCGAAGGAGTGGCTGACCCCTGCGGCTCTCCAGCACAGCCTGGAGGAGCAGGCAGCAGGAGAGGCGGCCGCCAACTCGGCCTCCTCCGTCAGCTCGTCATAGGCGCCGACGGCGGCTAGTGCTTTACCGGTTGAGGGCGGCGGCCGGCCGGCTGTGGCTCCACCACGGCCAGTGCGGCTCGTACGGGCCCGGTGGGGAAGGTGATCGGCACCAGCGTGGGGTCTTCGCCCCGCCACGGCCAGCCGACACAGTCTAGCGCAGGGGTACTCCTGGATGAGCCATGGATGCGCCGGAGTAGACCAGTGAAGAGCTGAGTCGGCTGGACATTGACCATCGCCGCCATCTCCACGCCGCCTCCGCGTGTGCGGCGCCCGACATGCTGCCGGCATGTCGTCGGTGGTCTGCAGGCTCTCGGTCGCGCATGTTGTTAATCAGCTGGTCTCGACTGCACATGCTGTTAATCAGTAGGATCGCTCGATTGCACATGTTGTTGATCAGCAGGGTACGCCGCTGGCGGCATCTGGCTCCCTGGCCGGTGCCGCTTCACGTGCGTGTGTCTGTGTGTGTGAAGAGGAGTATCATGTTGGCTGTCACGCGCGCGGCTGGCGTGGTCGGACTGAAAGGCGTCGGCTCTGTGCGGCTGGTGCGGGTCGGGCGCCGATGATCATCTCGCGACACTGGCCGAGAGTTATCTCCTGCCACGCTGACACAGGCCGAGGGCGTCTCATGACCGGCTGTCAGGGGCTGTGGTGTCAAGTCGACGGCTGGCTCGTCGCGCTCTCCCAATCTGAAGATCTTCCTCTTGTTGATACTCCTGTCTCGTCGTGTGATTTCGCTCGTTGGGTGGTAGGTCAGCGCGGTAGGTCCGTGGGCGTGGTGTCAGGTGGCCGCGGCGCGCTGGTTTTGTGTTTGTCAGTGGGGAGTTGTTCGGCTTGACTGGGTGTCGCCTGGACGGGCCGGGAGCTGTCGCAGCACTGTTCGGGTGGGGTTGTGCCACGCTGACGGCAGTTCTGTGCATGTCCATGCAACACATGCTGTTCGTGGGCGTGTGTTTTCGGGTTTGATTCACGTCCGTAGCCAGAGCATCAGCGTCGCCTTCGTTGGAATCGTCCTCGTGCAACTTGTATCCGCCCAGAGGTCTCTGTCTGAGCTGTCACTGGCGGAGCTGTCTGTCGGAGCTGTGCCTGCCAGCTGTCTGGCGGGACTGCCTGTCAGACCTGTCACTGGGCGGAACTGTCTGTCAGAGCTGTCACTCGGTGGAACTGTCCGTCGGAGCTGTCACTCGGTGGAACTGTCTGTCAGAGCTGTCACTGGCGGAACTGTCTGTCAGAGCTGTGCCTGTCAGAGTTGCTCCGCCAGAGCTGTCCATAACTCACCGACAGGCTGAGTTGGAAAGATGTCCTTACCATGGATGCCATCCAGAACATATGCAGGATTATCCGCTCAATTATCACTCCTCTGATGAATAACACAAGTCAATCAATGAGGCAATCAATAACACTCCATTTTCCACTTCGTTTTTGCTAATATATAAATTGAGTTGCTTGAAAATGGCCGCAACTCGTTGGATAAACATGCCAGAAATTGACGAACTACAAACAAGTGTTTGATGTCAGAAACAGAAAGAAACTGATGCTTTCCGACCTGGAATTCCCCATAATTTCCCTCCAAATCCAGGATTCAAAAGCATAAATCCAATCCTACTGCAATACAGTCCCTGTCAGAATTTGTCTCCGTTAGAGGTATCTGTCAGAGCTGTCTCCGTCAGAGATCTCTGTCAGAGCTGTCTCCATCAGATATATCTGTCGGAGCTGTCTGCGTCAGAGAGCTCGGTCAGGGTTGTCTCCGTCAGAGATCTCTGTCAGGAATCTGTCAGAGCTGTCTCCGTCAGAGATCTCTGTCAGAGCTGTCTCCGTCAGAAGTCTGTGTCAGGGCTGTCTCCGTCAGAGATCACTGTGTCAGAGCTGGCTCCGTCAGAAGTCTGTGTCAGGGCTGTCTCCGTCAGAGATCACTGTGTCAGAGCTGGCTCCGTCAGAAGTCTGTGTCAGGGATGTCTCAGTCAGATTCCTCCGCCAGAAGTTTGTCTGAGCCGGGTTTCCGCGCGGCGCGGCACATGAGATGCCTCCCGTCCTCTACCCTCTTCGACAGTCGGTGTCGGTGCTGCCAAATCGCCGCAATTACCCTCCCTCAGCTGCGCACGTCCTCTGTACTGAGTAGTGTTGGGTACATTATTTTGGTGCGTAGATAGTCGACAGGGCGGGCATCGGTTAGCCAGCTGGGGTTGGGGGTCTGGTGGCGGTGTTCACCATGCGCGGCTACTTGCCTGGCGAACGGAGTGCGTGTTCGGGCGTGCGGCGTCACTCGGTGACATGTGTTGTCGGTGGACACTCGCCGATCTTCCGCATTGTGTTCCACGCAGCCTTGGTGCTGCATTGTTCACACAGCCTGGGTGCTCCATTGTTCACGCATTCTGTGTGTTCCATAGCTCACAGCCTGTGTGCGCTACAGTTCACACAGTCTGTGTGCTCCGTTGTTCACAAAGTCGTGGTCCACTACAACTCACACAGTCTAGGTACTGTTGTGTTCGCACAGTCTGGGTGTACTGCAGCTCATCACAGTCTCGGGATACTACAACTCACACAGTCTGGGTGCACTACAACTCACACTGTCTGGGTGCACTACAACTCACACAGTCTGGGGGGTGCTCTATTGTTCACAGGTCTGGGCGCTGTATAGTTAACACAGTCCGGGTGCTCCGGTGTTCACATAGTTGGGATGCTCCATGGTAGATAGCTGGCGCAGATCCAGAGGCGGTGACAGTACACCACACCACACAACTAGCTCGATACGATAGTGGTGTTTGCAGGTTTGTGGCACTGATGCTGATTCGACAGAGTGGTGTGCAAACCGTCCTCCCCTCCTCTTTCTCTCAAAGAGTGGATATATATATATATATATATATATATATATATATATATATATATATATATATATATATATCTCTCTCTCTCTCTCTCTCTCTCTCTCTCTCTCTCTCTCTCTCTCTCTCTCTCTCTCTCTCTCTCTCTCTCTCTCTCTCTCTCTCTCTCTCTCTCTCTCTCTCTCTCTCTCTCTCTCTCTCTCTCTCTCTCTCTCTCTCTATCTATCTATCTATCTATCTATCTATCTATCTATCTATCTATCTATCTATCTATCTATCTATCTATCTATCTATCTATCTATCTATCTATCTATCTATCTATCTATCTATCTATCTATCTATCTATCTATCTATCTATCTATGTATCTATGTATTTATCTATCTCTATATATCTATCTAATCTATATATGTATCTATCTATCTCTATATATCTATCTAATCTATCGCTCTCGGTTCATGGTGGAATAGACGAGTCTCGCCCGATCAAACAGAGCCGTGGTGCTGGTGTGCGTCAGGTACAGCAGTATGTGCGTCTACTGGCCTGGGAGAGCGGTGCTGGTCCTGCCTCGGTCGCATAGACAGGCGTGTGTTCCTCGGCCTGCCGAGAAGATACATGCTGTTGATCAACACCGCTGACTGTTCCGATTATCGTATGATCTGAAATGGTCTGAGCTTAACGGTTTGTCGTGTGGAAATCGCAGGTTGTTCCGTACCAAGCTTTAATGCACGCATATAGCCGTGCAAAAGCTGGGCCAAAGTCTTACGCTGTAAGGGCGGCGTCTGTTTTTTGTACTTGGCGAGAATTGTCTCCTGCAAAATGGTTAGTTGTTGCGTTACTATTGAAACTGACTGTCTGCTCTTCACGTAAGCCACTGTCAGTTGTCACCTCCAATCATCATGTCAGTATTTTCGTAGGCATTGCGGTTCAATAGGAAGAACTCTGTGAGACATTGCGGTTCAATGGGAAGTACTCTGTGTAGTATTATGTTCGTCATGAGATCTGACCCTTGTGCAGACAATTGTCCCGCGTTCGAGAGTGTATCCACCTGAGGCTATCGGACAATGGTGGTCCTCCAGCGGCGCGAGACCGGGCCGGCCGCCGGCCCGTGTTACTGCACCGGACAGTTGTGGTCCTTCAACGGCGCCAGACCGGACCGGCCGCCGGTCCGTGTCGTTAGTTTGTGTGTGCGTGTATTTGTTTCTGGAGCGGTGAGACTTCGTGATTTTGAGCCAGCGCAGATGCCTTCGGAAATTGTTTGTGGCGGCCGAACTGGGCGTGGCCAGGCTCGTGTCGCACTCTGACAAACGTGTACACACACGGTAACTGCGGGAGTCGCGCCGCCCGGTGCGCTCCCAACTGCCAGGGGCGTCTTGTACGAACAAATAATATATTTGGTGCTATTCAGTCGTCCTCAAACGGGCGGGGTGGGCATCGGAGCGTATCTGCTTGAAGAGCCTTATAAAGGAAGATCAATGAGGGAGAGCTTCATGCTGCGGAATGTCGATGCAGTCATGCATGTTGTTCGTAGCCTTGTGTTCTTCATCCCGCTGCGGAGTTGGGAAAGGGGAGGGGTGATTCAAATTTCTTAATTCTCTCGTAGCTGAAGACCCTGTCCAAGTGTCCACCCTAGTGTTTGCGCTTCACCCCGACTGCGGGGCATTTTCATCCTCATATTCTGTCTGAACAACCGCTGAACGCGCAGTGTGACAATTTAATTCAATTTCGCTTCAATTTCTGACAATTGAATAGCGCATCTTTTGGGTCGTTTTTTTGTCGGGAGATCTAAATCTGCGAGTTAGACGAGGTCAGGTCATCCGCTTCGAAGTGCAATTTTATGGTACATTTCCAGGGGCTGTCAAAAGCCCCTGGAAACGTACCATACCTTGATTTCAAGGATACCCAAACTTTTTGGATTTCGAAGTGCGAGTATTTGTCCAAAGAAAAATACAAAAATATTTCGAGTAACCTCATGAAGTCAAGGTAGTTGTTTACGTACTCAGAATGTCTAGCCTGACAATCATCCCAGAGAGCAATTCTGCCGTGGCCCAGGTCAGGATTAGTTTCGGCTAACCGGAGCTGCCGGATTGTGCAAACCGGCGTTCGGCCCACTCTGTGCTTGGCGTTTGAAACACCTGCCCAAGCGGAGCGCCGACCAAAACCCGAGTTCAGCCCGACACCCACAGCGAGCCAGGTGGTCGCTTTCCGGCGCAGCTGTAATCGAACATGTATCGAGGTCTGTCGACGTAGTCGCGAATGGTCCTGGGTGTCGGCCGAATCCGTCGCCAGCCTTCATCCACGTTTGCTCGGCGGCAGCGCGCTGTCAATTTTCAACGCATAACGTCTGTGTTTGTCGTTGGATCCTCGCCTTAACAGTCCAGACGGGAAGCCACCACAGGTCAACATTCCCCTACTCAGACCGCCAAGGAGCCGGCCGCGCAGGCATGGATCATGAGGAACACTGAAGGGTAATTATAAAATTGGCGGGAGCAAGACCAATCTTGGGCCAGTTTCGGTCCCAAGTTTTGAACACTTACTGCTCCAATTCACTCAGGACTGTCCACATCGGCATAGCGAGGCTTCTAACACCGTGCACTAATTTAACTGTAAGTGCCATTCAAAGTTCAACTTCAGCAGTGGAAGACAAAGCAGCAACGTAACCAAACCTGCTGTATTATGGTACACCATCTGCACAATACGCTTCCAACAACTAACAATTCGCATTGCACTCATCGAGAAAATACCGCAGCATAGCGACACAACCAACGACGTGCATTCCGTAAACATCACAGAATAGTCACGACAGCGTCAACACCAGCAGTCAGCATGTGAGATTCTGTGACGTGAGGTTGACACGAGGGCGGTGCGGTGCACGCAACATTTAGCCTCGCTGTGCAACAGTCAGCCCTGCTGCGCGACATATAACGCCGCACCAGCCAACCCACCGACTGGCCCACATCACAACACTGGCCAGCCGAACCCGGCCTGAACCGGCCTGGGCGGGACGCGATCCACTCGCCCTCGCCGAAACACATCAGCCACCGGACCAGGTCCGACCCGAATCACGAACAGGTGACCAGGGGCAGGACTCATCGTCGTCCACAAACAGCATGTCAACGTCAACAACTATCATTGCACAGACAGAATAGGCATGGAGAGCCCTTGCACACTTTCGGTCAAGCCTCAAACCCTCTGAAAGACAGATCCGACTGGTGATTCAGGATGTCGTGTCACGTGACCCCTTCGCCAATCAGCAGATGCAACAGTATTGCTTTCGCCAATCAGCAGATGCAACAGTAATGCTCTCACCAATCGGCAGACGCAACAGTAGTGTTTTCGCCAATCAGCAGATGCAACAGTAGCGCTTTCGCCAATCAGCAGATGAAACAGTAGTGCTTTCGCCAATCAGCAGATGAAACAGTAATACTCTCACCAATCAGCAGATGCAACAGTAGTGCTTTCGCCAATCAGCTGATGAAACAGTAATACTCTCACCAATCAGCAGATGCAACAGTAGTGCTTTCGCCAATCAGCAGATGAAACAGTAATGCAGCGAGAACGCGGAGCGTGGCTGGGAGGAAGATCACAACGAGGTCGCGGTTGTTGATAACCAATTGCAGAACGTAGACGTCTCCGCCGAGCGCCGTCGCATGCTGGTCAGGACATCGCGACAAATGACCGTAAACAGCCCGGCAGCTCACGCCAGGCAACATATCGGCTGAGGCGACAGGCAAGCAACCATACTACACACCGCTGATAGCACCGGGCGCTCCGGGTGGCTCCAGATGCTCCCAGCACCGTGCCGGGTCTCCTTGTCAGCTCCGACTGATTATGACCCAGTCTGGGTGCTTCGGGGGGCCCGCACTATCCAGGCTACTCGGACGCTCCAGAGTGCGCTGTTGCAGATCACCGTGGCCGCCCGCACCGTGGTTGCGCCGCCGTCAACAGTCGCGCGACAGACTAGCTGCGGTGCAGGTGGAAGAGGCCCTTCCGGGTGGGTCGCCCCTTCTCGCTGCCGGGGGCCAGCAGCGAGCCGAACAGGATGCGCGCCTTGTCTTCCTCGTCGCGGACGGCCTCCTCGGCGCCGGCCGACCGGCCGCCGATCTGCAGCTTCTGCTTAATGGCCTGCGACAGCAGCACCCGCTTGGTGTCGTTCTTCATGGCGAGAAGCAGGTCGAGCCATGTCCACGTCACGTTGTGGTACTCGAGGGTGGGCACTGTCAGCAGGAAGTTGTGCACGTCCTCCAGGTTCTTCTCCTTCTCGCCCTTGTAGCTGACGCGCACCGTCACCTCCGGCACCTTGATGTAGATGAAGAGCATGTTGTTCTGCGCGCGCTCTTTCATCTTCTCCACGTCATCCTTCTCGATGGCCACGTAGAAGCTGCTCTCCTTCTTGTGGCGGCGACGCTCCTTTTTGGAGAGCCGCTCTTTGGGCAGCGCGTCCTCTTCCAGGTACTCGGTGTCGCGCTCCGGGAAGCAGAACTTGAGCATGATCTTGAAGAACTGGTACGTCATGCCGATGTGGATGGGCGTGACGTTGATCTCGAGGTGCTCCTTGACGCTGATGCCGCCCACGGGCGGCCGCTCGCGGAAGTAGACGCGCAGACAGCGCTGCCGGTCCACCGGCATGCTGGCCCGCACTTCGGCCGGCTGCAGCACGTCTCGGTAGGTCTGGTTGGGCAGCAGGTTCGACATGCTGATGTAGCCCAGCTCCAGCAAGTGCTCGACGCTGTCGTCGTTCTTGGTGTACTTGTTGTACTGGAAGCCGCTGATGACCAGGTCGGCCAGGCCCAGCTGGCCGTCCGACTCGGTCAGCCGCCACTGCGCGTGTCCGATCACCACCTCGTTGGTGCGCACCTGCTGGCTGGTCGACACGCCGTCGCCCTTGCGCGCCGTCGGCTTCTGGCTGGACTTGGACAGCTGCATCTCCTTGTAGATGTGAATTCGCATGGCCAGCTCATCGGCGAACGCGGTCAGCAGCTCCTTCTTGTCGAGCGTCTGCCGCTCGTGCTCGGCCATGTCGGCGTGCAGTCGCTCAGCCGAGCCGGCCTCGTCGCGCTGGCGCTGCAGCAGGTAGGTCGCCTTCTCCAGCTGCCGGATCTCGGACATCATCGAGCGGATGCGGTTCTGCAGCTGCTGGATCGGCTTGCGCTGGTCCTCGATGCTCGACAGCTGCATCTGGAAGCGCATGCGCTGCAGCTGGTCGTAGCTTTGGCGCTTGCGCGGCGCCACGTACAGCAGCAGGTTGTTTACGATGTCCAGCACCATGGCGTACTGCAGGCTGTTCGTGCAGACGTTCAGGTCGTGGTAGATGACGGTGAGCGCATCCACCGGCTGCTCGTCGTCGGCCCAGATGTCGGACGGCGACTGCGGCAGCGGCGGGATCGCGTCTACCGAGTCCGGGTCGACCGACATCTCGCCGTAGCTGACGTAGAAGAACTCGCAGCGGCAGCGCGACACGACGCGCTGCAGCTGCGTGTCGCCGCGGTGCTCGGCGCCGGCGCAGCCGCCCACCGTCTCGGTCACCACGCCGCCCACCGACTGGCCCGAGCCCACCAGGTCGGGCACGTCGCGCACCTCGTCGTCGGCGCGCCGCTCGATGTTGTCCACCGTCAGCCACATGATGTTCTCGGAGGCGGGGTCGCGCTCGCCGGCGCCCACCGTCGCGTAGTACTGCATGCCCTCGAGGCCACCCGCCCAGCTGGTCTTGCTGACCAGCGTGCGACCGCGCCAGACGGGACGGTGCGCGCGCTGCAGCACCTGGCTCTTGGTCGACGTGATGATGACGTAGCCACGCGTCTCGATGCCCTTGAGCAGCACCTGGCAGTTGACCAGCTCGACCAGCCAGTTGTTGTGCAGCACGTCGGCCGTGTGGCAGGCGGCGACGCCGCGCAGCGCCTGCTCGTGCCGCTCGCCGCCGGCGTCCTCGCTGAACGCCACCGGCGCCGAGCCGCTCTCGGCGATCAGCTTCTGCAGCATGGTGGCCGCCTGGCCCGACTGCAGCCGCGACATGGGCGACGGCGTGTTGGTGAGCGAGGCGCTGAGCGCGCCGCCGGGCGAGGTGACGCCGCCACCGGCCGGCTCCAGCGAGTCGGCCGACATGCGCCGCTTGAGCGGGGTGCGCCCGCCGCCGGCGTCGATGTTGATGCCGCGCAGCGCCGCCGTGGAGAGGTTGCGCTTCAGCTGCTGGTTGCTGGCGAAGCTGTCGACCAGCGCGAAGCCGGCGTCGCGGTTGTCCTTGGTCCAGGCGGCCTTCATGCTGTGCACCACCAGCCGGTGGGTGGGGCCGTCGCGCGCGACGGCCGCCACCACGGCGGCGCGGCCGTACGAGATGCGCGTCACCGACAGGAAGAACCACTTCTCGACGGGCGCGGCTGCCGCCGAGCCGGCCGCGCCGTCCAGCGAGCTCTGCAGCCACACCTCGGCGTCGTTCAGCTCGCAGTTGACGTACTCGACCGTCCAGCAGGCGCGCGGCCGGTGGCGCAGGCCGTCCGCCACCGGGCGCAGCGACAGCCGGTGCTCGGAGCTGAGCGACACGCGGCCTCCGCGCACGTCCACGCCGTGCTGGCGCGTGAACGACATCCAATAGCACACCTGGAACGCGTGCACGTTGAGCGCCAGCCGGACGCGCCGGTAGTGGCGCGACAGCTGCTGCTTGCGCGGCCGCACGTTGGCGAACACGGCGCCGCGCCGCGTTGGCCGCGTCACACCCGACAGGATGAACTGCAGGTTCTCGAACCAGCGCAGCGTGCTGCCGTACAGCAGCATGGTGGGCGGCGGCGCGGCGCCGGCCGCCGGCCGGGTCTCCACCGCCAGGCTCAGGTCCAGCCCGTGCGAGCGGTAGGCGCGGTAAGAGTCGTGCTCCTGGTTGCTGCTGTACTCGGGCAGCTGGTCGCGCGCGCACGGCACCACCGCGTGGTGGTCGCGCGGGTCGCCCATGCACAGCCAGTCCATCTTCGCCGACAGCTTGACGTTGGGCACAAACAGCAGGCGGCAGTCGTCGTACTTGCTGGCCGTGCGGACGTACACGCTGCAGTCGCCTGCGGCAGCGGGCGTCCACGGCGTCAGCGCCAGCGCAACACACACCTGACGCCAGGCGGACATGGTCGACACGGTATACGGACATGGCCGATATGTATCACAGCAGCACACACCTGACGCCAGGCGGACATGGTCGACACGGTATACGGACATGGTCGACACGGTATACGGACATGGTCGATATATATCACAGCAACACACACCTGACGCCAAGCGTATATATGGTCCACGGTATATAGGCACAGCCGGCATATCTACATAAGGTCTGTGTAAAATACAAAAATACATACAGGTACAGGTATGTACGTATGTATGCATATATGCATTCATGTATGGATTCATGTATGCATTCATGTATGTATGTATGTATGTAAACGAAGATATTAGCACGAAAGTTGATTACACAATACGTATAAAGAAAGCATACCCGACAGATTAAAGGTAGATGCGTTGTGATGGTAATTTAGCTGACGCTGCCACTTTTAATCACTGGTATGAAATACCATAGAAATCGTCCCAAAGTTGGTCGCAAGAGACATCTTGATGTCGATTCTTCTCATACTTCAACGTCCATAGGGACAATGCTAAATTCGTCAAAGCAGGGGGCGCTGCCACCTCTGCCACCCCTCCCCCTCAAGTCATCCAGTACTTCACCATCGTCATCCAGGGACGATGGTGGATCCATCACTTCACCATCGTCATCCAGGGACGATATTGGGTTCATCACTTCAACATCTACTTCAGAATAAGTCTGTGTGAAGGTTTGTTCCCAGACTGGTACGAATGTAATCATGTACAATGCACACCGGCCACTGAATGAGCTATGGACTGCGCTGTTCCAGGGAACGCTACGTTTCGGACACAAATCAGAACAAGGACGCTTTTCCAATCCTGTCTGCGAGCGTCATCTGCACGCCGGCTGTCACGCGCTCACCTTTGCACACGAGCTTCCCGTCGGGCCAGTCGACCACCAGGTCGGCGAACGTGAGCTCCATCTCCTCGGTGGTGTTGTACGGGTCGAGCGAGGCGTGCAGCAGCAGCGTCATCTGCTGCACGCTGAGCGTGAGTCGGCCGTGCAGCCGCAGGCGCGCCTTGTCCCACCAGGTGAGCGGCGGACTGGGGTCGTGCGACGGCGGCGTCACGCGCTCCATACACAGGCCGAGCAGCGCCATGGCCGGCTCCCAGCAGGGGCCGTACGCCGCCACCAGCCGGTCGGCGTCGGCGCTCAGGTCGTAGTAGAGCTTGAGGCCGTGCAGCGAGCGCGACACCGGCAGCTCGCCGAACGGCGGCTGCAGGCGCACGGTCACGTGGCGCGTGCTGCGCTGGCCGGCCGCCTGCTCGGCGCCCACCAGCCGGCCCCACACGTGCAGCCGGCGCACGTCCAGCACGCTCTGCGGGTAGTCGCGCAGCGCCACCGTCCAGCGGTGGCAGCCGGCCACCAGCTCGCAGCACCACAGCCGGCTGAACTGCGGCTCGTCGTCCGGCCACGGCGTCAGCGGGTCCAGCCGGCGCAGATTGGCCACGCACGCGGCGCGCCCGTGCAGGCTGGGGTCCGTCAGCAGCGTCACCTCCAGCGACTCCATGCTCCACAGCAGCAGGCGGCTGCGCATCGGCGCCACCTCGTACATCTTCTGGGCGCGCTGCACGAACAGCTGGGCGTCACGCTGCCGCAGCTGGCTGTAGAGACTCTCCACCTGCCATACATAGACACGGGCATACAGCTGGCTGTACAGACTCTCCACCTGCCATACATAGACACGGGCATTCAGCTGGCTGTAGAGACTCTCCACCTGCCATACATAGATACGGGCATACAGCTGGCTGTACAGACTCTCCACCTGCCATACATAGACGCGGGCATACAGCTGGCTGTGGAGACTCTCCACCTGCCATACATAGACACGGGCATACAGCTGGCTGTACAGACTCTCCACCTGCCATACATAGACACGGGCATACAGCTGGCTGTACAGACTCTCCACCTGCCATACATAGACACGGGCATACAGCTGGCTGTACAGACTCTCCACCTGCCATACATAGACACGGACATACAGCTGGCTGTACAGACTCTTCACCTGCCATACATAGACACGGGCATACAGCTGGCTGTACAGACTCTCCACCTGCCATACATAGACACGGGCATACAGCTGGCTGTACAGACTCTCCACCTGCCATACATAGACACGGGCATACAGCTGGCTGTACAGACTCTCCACCTGCCGTACATA